>PVJL010001472.1:0-63254 GCA_004026885.1 Lyroderma lyra
CACTTAGCATGATGATCTCCAGGTTCATCCATTTTGTTGCAAATGGCAATATTTCATCTTTTCTTACAGCTGAGTAATATTCCATTGTGTATATGTACCACAGCTTCTTTATCCAGTCATCTGTTGCAGGGACCTTTGGTTGTTTCCATGTTTTGGCCACTGTGAACAGTGCTGCAATGAACATTGGGGTACATAAGAGTTTTGTTTCTTTGTTGCTTTTGATTCTATGTTAACAATCAAACTAAATTTCTCCATCCCTTCCCCTTATTTTACCCACTGTCCCATCCCTCCTCCCATCTTAAAGAAGTCTCTCTAACATTCTTTGTTGTACTGGTTTGGTGGTAATGTATTTCTTTAACTTTTCTTTATCTGAGAAGCTCTTTATCCTTCAGTTTTGAATGCTAGCCTTGCTGGATACATTATTCTTGGTTGTAGATCCTTGGTTTTCATCACGTTGAATATACTCTGCCAGTCCCTCTGGCCTGCAAAGTTTCTTTTTTAATTTTTATTTATTTATTTATTTATTTGCTTTTTGGTATGTGGGTAGCTCCCTGGTGGCCTGCAAAGTTTCTGGTGAGAAATCAGCTGAGAATCAAATGGGTGTCCCTTTATAAGTTACTACTTGCATTTCTCTTGCTGTTTTTAGAATTTTCTCTTTTTTTTTAACTTTTGACATTTTAATTATGATGTGTCTTGGTGTGTTGTTCTTGTTTGGGATCATCTTGTTTGGGATTCTCTGTGCATCCTGGACTTGTATGTCTATTTCCTTTGCCAGGTTAGGTAAATTTTTAGTCATTATTTCTTCAAATAATTTATTGATCCCTTGTTTTTCCTCTTTCCCTTCAGGAACATCTATGATTCTGATATTCTTCTGCTTAAAACTGTCCCAGAGGCATCTCAAACCATCCTCATTTTTCTGGATTCTCATATCTATCTATTCTAACTGGGAGTTTTGTGCTGACTTTTCCTGCAAATCACTGCTTTGCGCTTCTATTTTATCTCATTTGGTGACTTTTATTCTGTTCTTCATTTCAGTTAATGTAGTCAATATCTCTATCTGGTCCTTTATAATGGTTTGTAAGTCTTCTTTTTTTTTTTTTTTTTTTTTTTTTTTTTTTTTTTTTTTTTTTTTTTTTTTTTTTTTTTTTTTTTTTTTTTTTTTTTTTTTTTTTTTTTTTTTTTTTTTTTTTTTTTTTTTTTTTTTTTTTTTTTTTTTTTTTTTTTTTAGTGTAAGTCTTCTTTAATGCTTGCCATCTTTCTGTTGAAATTATTTAGTTCCTTAAGCATTTTTATAATTGTTGCTTTGAGCTTCTGATGGGTCACCTGTCCCCATCACTTTAATTCTGCTTTCTCATGTTTGCAGTCTCTCTACCCAGCTGCAGATGATGTTTAATGCTGATACTGGGCAGGCAGAGGTCTGTGGGGGAGGGGTGTTTGGACCTTTGTTTTCTTCTTGTGGCTCGGGGGCGGGGGTGGGGGTGGGGGTGGGGTGGGGGCGCGTCATGCAGAGTTTGGGTATGATTGCACCTTTCTGTTCTTGGCTTGCTCTGCATGCAGATTCTGCCCGGGACCTTGGAATCAGCAGTCCTATATGTTGGTCTTTCAGATCGTTGTGGTTGTGGGCTGAGAAATGCACGCACACAGCCCCCTCTCCTTCTCCTTCCCCACCGGAGTGTTTGCTCTTCAGGTTCTCACTGCCCAGTCGCTCCCCCTCCTCTGGGAACCAGAGTGAAGTCTGGCCGCTGTAGTTTGCAGACTGGTCCGCAGCTCTTGGGGCCAAAGTGAGGTGGATGCGATATCTCACACCCCACCTGTGGTCCTCCTTACCTCTGTCCTGCGGACCAAGTGAGGCCTGAGCACTCTCCTCCCGCCGCCTTCCTCCTCCCTCCTGCAGCGGTAGAGTTCCAAGTGGAGACCTGCACAGCCGGTCCTGCTCTTTCCTTTATTTCTCCTTTGTTTAAGCCTCTGCCTGCCTGCAGGTACCTTAATGCTATGTGTGAGTTTCTTAGCTGTGATGTGTAATGTGTAGAGGGTTCTTGATTGAGGTATAGGTGTTCTTTTTGTTTTGTTTTTTTCCCCAAAAGCACTGTTTTTATTTATAGAGACTCCTAACCACTTCAATGGCAGGAGGAGTGGGAGAGTTCCTTATTCAAACCAAGGGCCTCCATTATGTTGGCCTGTTGTTACCAAACACACAGGCAGTGGCGTCGTAGATCTGTTAAGCTAACTAAATGTTTAGTCTCTCTCTGCTAGAGCAACAAGGTAAGCATCAATCTCTGCTTCTATAAGAATCCTGAATTTACGATTTTCCATATAACTACTCCAACTTCTATTTCTTTTTTTTTTTATAAGTACTGTTTGAAATGGGACAGTACCATTTTTTTTCTTTAACTAAACTTTCATTTTTTATTTTTATGTTTTTTGGTATGTGGGTAGCTCCCCAGCTGGAAATTGAACCCAGGCCACAGTGTTGACAACGCCGGCGCCGAAGCCTTAAGCCACTACACCACCAGGGAACTCCCCAACTTCTATTTCTGAAGGTTTGAAATCAGTTGATAGAACAGTAGCCAGGCATGTAATTGCAGTTTCCACTGTGTTCAAATGTCCAGTCAAATTTTTTCTCCACTTTTTTTTCAAGGAAGCTGGTGGACTCAGTTTGTTTAACTCCTGCTGCCATGGCTTTAAATCCACGGTAGTAAGCAGCAGGATCAACTTGTGCACCTGTTCATCATCTATACCAATTAAAATCATACGTCAACCAAGAGGCCTTATTTCAGCATTCTGTGCGTAGACCTGAGAAATATCAGCAATTCTTTTATACAGCATATCCACGGGAATCTCATAGCCATACTTGTATTTCCAGTTAGCTGCCTCATAGCGTGCCCTCTGTACCTGGGATCTGCTGTCAGCTGTCATTCCTGTCATCACACAGCCGGTGTTTTCTGTTACCTTGAATAAGTGAGTCACTGTGCTGGAATATAGTAATTCGTCAAGTACTTTCTTCTGTATGACAATTACTGCACAGTCTTCCCTCTGACAGCGACTGATATAAGGCCACCCTGGTTAGTAGCCTTAAAAGCATGTTCTATTTGGTAGAGCTAGCCCTTGGGTGAAAAAATGGTAATGCGACGGTCAAAACCAGCACTAGGACCACGGGCATGTTGATGTACTCAGTACTTCAAACACGGTATCTCAGCCCTGTAGCTCCTGCACCAAGCATGCAACCCCCTGGAAGTCGCAGCAATAGGTGTTTTCTTAGTTGTACTCTCCAGAGGATAGTGGTTGCTCTCACACCACCATTTTGTTGCATCCAATTTTTTACTTTTTTAAAGGGTTGGCAGTATATGCAAGTGTTGTGACAGAGACCATGTGGCCCATACAGCTTAAAATATTTACTGACAGAAGCCTTCAGTCAGCTTCTGAGTCAAAGCAAGCTATTATAACTTGAGGGCTGTTCAGAAAAAATCCAGCCATAAATGCCTCTGTTTTTCATATTACATGGCTGGATACTTGCCAGACAGCCCTCATATAACTGAATTCCTAGATGGCAAAGGAGTTTGGACATTGGACAGCTCCCTGCAGTGCAGTACATAGAATTTCTCTCTCTTAAGTAACAACTGCCTTGAGCTATAATTACATATCATACAGTACACTCATTTAAAGTGTACAATTTCATAATCTTTAGTATATTCACAGGGTTCTGCAACCATCACCATTATCTATTTCCAGAACGTTCACACCATCCCAAAAGAAACCCCATCCCCATTAAGCAGTCACCCTCATCCTCCTCCCCCAGCCCCTGACAACCACTAATCCAATCTCTGTCTCTGTGGATATACCTGTTCTGAACATTTCACATAAATGGAATCACACACTGGGTAGCCTTGGGTAGCCTTTTGTGTCTGGCTTCTCTCACTAAGCTTCATGATTTCAAGGTCCATCTATGCTGTAGTATCAGTGCTTCACTCCTTATAGTTACATAATGTTCCCCTGCATGGATGGACCATGTCTTATATATTTGTTCATGTGTTGATGGATGGACATTTGGGTCGTTTCCACCTTTTGGCTGTTGGGAATCACGTTGCTGCAAACATTTATGTACAGGTTTCTGTTTGGACACAATTTAATTTTTCTTGGATCTGTAAGTAGGAGGGGCATTGCTGAGTTCTGTGGTAATTCTGTGTTTACCATTTGAGGAACCACCGGACTTTTTCATGCCAGCTGTCCCGTTTTGCATTCCCACTGGCTGTGTGTGAAGGTTCTGATTTCTCCACATCCTTACTCTTTTGTTTTGAAAATATATGCATTTCTTTCACTCTGCTTATTGAATAAGAAGCTCTTCTGGGTGTTCCTTGGTGGTGTAGTGGCTAAGGCTTCAGTGCTGTCAACGCTGTGACCCGGGTTCGATTCCTAGCCAGGGAACTAACTACATTAAAAAAAAAGAAAAAAAAGAAGCTCTTCTTTATTTTTTCAAATCTATTCATCCTTTTAGTTATATATTTTCTTTGGATGTCATGACTTTCACTCAGTAAGCATACGAGGGCTGTCTGTAAAATACCTAGCCGTAAGTGTCTATTTTTCATATTACATGGCTGAATACTTTCCAGACAGCCCTTTGTATGTAAATATTGATATTTCCTTTTACCATTTTTATGTTATCTTTTTTTATGTTTGACTCTAATCCATCTGGAATTTATTTGGATATAGTACAAAAGAGGGCTGTAGATTGAATACTCTCTTGCCATAAATCATTGTATAGTATTGTATTTTATTATATTCTTATATCTGTTTCTAGACTTTGAAGGGCTTACTTGTCTACCCCAGGATTTCTGGCACTATTGCCATTTTGGGTTTGACAGCTGATCCTTTGTATTGTAACGTGTTACCAGCATTCCTGGTGTCTACTAACTAGATGCCTTTACCCTCCCTCTCCACACTCCCAGAAATGAAAACCACAAATGTCTCCACATGATTTTCAGTGTTCCTGAGGGCAAAAATCATTATTGGCTGGGGACTACTGGTGTCTTATAATAGCAATAGGCTATTTCAATTATTTGTACTCATTCATTATTTTAGTTGGTTCATCTGATCAGAAAGTTCTTCCTTATTCTTTGTTTATGATACTTGCCTAGCAACTTCTTTCATTACTTTTAATAAGTTCTTTTGAAGTCAATGGCTTTATTTCTTTTTTCTTAGATTTTAAAAAAAGTGATGAAATATACTGTGGAAAGTTGAATCAGTATAGAATTTTTTCAAATAAAGAATAAGAACCTCTCTTTGCTGCCCTCTTTTCCTCATCATATTTCTCTGGGATGGCTATTGTTAACAGGTTGGCATATGTCCTTCAGACCTTTTTTCCTACATATATGCACATAAATAAATATATCTGTGCATATGGGTACAGCATATCCCTTTTTTAAACAGAAAGATCTTACTTTGTGTGTCATTCTGCAGTTTTTTTCACTGAAGGGTCTTTACTGATGTCTTGTCAGCACTTGGAGAATCGTCTCCATTGATTTGCATGATGGCCTAGAAGTCTGCTGGTCTTATTGCTAAGATGGATTCCAATTCCCTCCTGATAAACATTGAGCTGTTTTTGTTCTTTCACTGTTGCAGAAATGCCATGCAGGTGGTGTGTGCTGTGCCATGTGGCACTCATTGGGTATATCTTGGAGGTGGCAGGGACAGTGTATATGCATGGCACCAGGAACTCGGAAAGTGCCTGCCCGAGGAGGTAGTGGTGGGCCTGAGTCCCTCTCAGTGATCTGCTCACGTTTGCTCCCCTTTCCTCCCCCCACCTCCCTTCCCTTGCAGTGGCCAGTTTGCCATTGTGCGAAAGTGCCGGCAGAAGGGCACTGGGAAAGAGTATGCAGCCAAGTTCATCAAGAAGCGCCGTTTGTCATCCAGCCGGCGGGGTGTCAGCCGGGAGGAGATTGAGCGGGAGGTGAATATCCTGCGGGAAATCCGGCACCCCAACATTATCACGCTGCATGACATCTTTGAGAACAAGACCGATGTGGTGCTCATCCTGGAGTTGGTCTCTGGTGGGGAGCTCTTCGACTTCCTGGCTGAGAAGGAGTCGTTGACAGAGGATGAGGCCACTCAGTTCCTCAAGCAGATCCTGGATGGCGTCCACTACCTGCACTCCAAGCACATTGCCCACTTTGACCTCAAGGTAAGCCCCACCGGGAACCTCAGACTGGAGCTAGAGACCAGCTGGGCAACCCAAGCCTGGCCGGTGCAGGTGAGGCAGGGAGCCACAGAGCAAGTCCAACTTTAATGAGCACAGAATGCTCAGGGATTGAGGAGATGGACTGGCTCAGCTCTGGACCTGCAGGGTGATATCAGTCTGCTAATACCCCGTGGGCTGGGAGTGGGAGATGCCCAGGGAAATTCTGGATGCTGTTCCTGGAGACCCAGGCTGGCAGAAGCAGTACATCTTCCTCCCACCACCCTGCTCTTCCTCTCCTGCCTCAGCCGGAAAACATCATGCTCCTGGACAAGAATGTGCCCAACCCGAGGATCAAACTCATTGACTTTGGCATTGCCCACAAGATTGAAGCTGGGAATGAGTTTAAGAACATCTTTGGCACCCCGGAGTTTGTTGGTAAGGCCTTTCCTAGTGCACTGGACCCGGGGCTTGGAGAGAGGGGCACTTGAGGATTTCCAGTGGTATCACATGCGTTGGGTCCAGCCCCTGGATGCCTGGTCCTTTGCCCTCAGGTGCATTGACATCAGGCATCAGGAAGCTCAAGGCCTTGCACAGAGCTAGCCCTACGCACGCATGTGTGTCTGTGTGTGTGTCTGTGTGTGTGCACATGTATTTGTCCCCAAATGACCAGTCACCTGCAGAGGTGTTGTGCTGCTATCCTTGGCCGAATCCCCAGTGCGGCCTTAGACGCAACCAGCTCCTGATCCTGCACCTTCTGTCTCCCTGTCCCCGAAGCTCCTGAGATCGTCAACTATGAACCCTTGGGTCTGGAGGCAGACATGTGGTGAGTTAGTGGGAGCTTTGGGGGCTTAGGACTGCTCAGTGCTGAGCCCAGCACACATTCCTGGGACAGCTCCTCAGACTGTTACCTTAAAATAAGGGTCAGCAAACTGCAGCCCAGGGGCCAGAGCAGGCCTAGGAGCTGGGAGTGATGTTCTTATTTTTCACAAAGGTGTTAAAAACAAAACAGACTTGAGACAGATCATTATTGGGCCACACAGCCTGAAATATTTGCATCTGATTCTCTATAGAAAAAGTTTGCCGCTCATCCTCAGGCCCGTGTAGGCTCTTAGAGGGTCTTGCATCTCCAGGGTCTGTGGGGCCATTCTGCTGTCTGCCCCACCCCCACCTCTAGTCCCTTTGAGCCTTGACAGGAAGATGTGGCCCGAGGTGTTTAAATACCCAGTCCTTAGACCCCAGGAAGGAGGAGGGGAGCAGGAGGGTATTGCTTTTGAAATCTGGGGGCTGACAGACCTACCCCCGTGGCCCAAGAGCCTTGGGCTTGTGGCCCTTTAGAAACTCTGGGAGTTAGCATGTTGTGCTTCTGTAGCTGAGCTGTGTTCTTCTCATTTGTTCTCTTCTAGGAGCATCGGTGTCATCACCTACATCCTGTGAGTACCTGATTGGCATCCTGCCACCCCTCTTGGGGCCCTGCCTGATCAGGAGGAGGGTCAGAGAGGCTTTTATGTGGGGACAGTGACCTTAAGTGTGGGACCCCCAGCTCTCTGACCTGTCGAGGTGCTCAGTGAACTCTGGGTGGATAAATAGATGAATGAGTTGAGTAAATTAATTTGTATAGGAGAGAAAGATGTTGTTCCTGTCTCAGTAGCTTCTGGAGAGTTCAGAAGGCAGGACACCCTTTTAGGTGGTAATGTTCAGGGCCCTGTTCCAGGACAGCATGTGTCCTCCCCTTTGTCTGCTGGCCAGCAGCTGGATCCCTCTCTCTGTGTGGAGAGGGGATTTGACACTGATGTCATTTTCCCACATGCCACATTTGGGTTGTTCCTCGGCTGTTCCTGCATCATGTGTGCTCCCACCATTCTTCATTCTCTTGCTTGTCTAATGGGTATAGTGATCAGAGATCTGAGGTTTTGGGAGATGGATTTATTTTAACTGTTTAGTTTAGTTTTTTTTTTGTTTTGTTTTGTTTTGTTTTTTTTGTTTGTTTGTTTTTTTTTTGTTTTAAATAAAAGTTTAGACTCTCAAAGAATGGCAAAAATAGCACAGAGCTCTATTCTTATCACCAGCTTCCCCTCATGTGAATGTCTTATATAAACAGCATCTGTCAATACCAAGAAATTAACTTGTTACAACCTTAGTAAGCAGAGTACCCAAGTTATTCAGATGTCACCAGTTTTTCTACCATGTCCTCTTTTTCTTCCGGGACCCCAGCCAGAGTCACTCATTGCATTGTCTCCTTTACTCTGGGATGGTTCCTCTGTCTTTTGTCATCTGTCACAACCTGGACTGTTGAAGAGCACTGGTCAAGGATGTTTTAGAACATCCCTTAGTATGGCCTGTCTGAGGTTTGCTCATGATTAGACGGGCTGGGTATTTCTGCCTTGGGAAAAGAAGCACACAGTTTCTTTTCTGCACTACTCTAGTCTCCATACTTCTGACACTACTGGCCACCTAATGTGCAGGGGCTTTTCCCCACACAAAGCAATTGTCTGCAACACCAGCTGCATATTCTACAGTTGAACTCAATGTTGACACTATCTATCTGGAGATGACGTCAGATACCACAAGACTATCCCTTGTTCAGATGCTCATCGCAAGTACAGGTTGTCACCTTTACTTCTGACCCACCAGCAACCCCCACCTCAGGTTTGATAATTTGCTAGAGAGCTCACAGAACTCAGGGAAACACTCATTTAGGTTTACCAGTTTATAAAAGAAGATGATAGAGGATACAGATGAATAGCAGATGAAGGGTTCATGGAGCAAAGCCTGGGAGGGAACTGAGTGCAAGAGTTGGGGTGTGCCCTTCTCCCAGCACATGGATGTGCTCACCCACTTGAAAGCTCTCTGAACCCCCTATTTTAGAGATATTTTAAAGGTTCATCTTGAAGGCATGATTAAATCTGTGATTAACTCAACCTATGACCCCTCTCACCTTCTTGGAAATAGGGTAAGGGTGAAGACTCCAATCTCGCAGTCCCACTGCTGGTTCTCCAGGCTTTCCAGAAGTCACCTTATTAGCATTAAGTCTATGAGGTTGGAAGGGGCTTGTTATGAATAACAAATTTTTTTCATCTTTGTTCTCTGGAACCATTTCAAGAACTAAGGACAAAGGGGGTTCCCTGGTGGTGCAGTGGCTAGGCTTCGGCGCTCTCAATGCCGCAGCCTGGGTTCATTTCCCAGCCAGGAACACCCTTCCCCCTCCAAGAAAAGAACTAAGGACAAGGATTGAATATTACAACAAAAGATGTTCCCAGCTTCTTAACTCTTACGTTTTAGGAAATGCCAAGGATTTTGGGAGCCATGTGCCTAAGGATGGGATGAAGACCAAATACGTATTTCTTACCATAAGTCACAGTGTCAGTTGCCCAGAACCCCACATGGGTGGTAGTGCAACCCCTTCATTGCAGCATATCAGAAAGGCAGGTGACACCAGTATGTTATCACAGGTGATTGTGCACTTTGACCTTGTGCTGGGTAACATCAGCCAGGATTTCTCTGGAGAGCAACTGGTTTTCCCCTTGGAATCACTAAACATTCTGAGGGAAAGGCTTTGAGACTATATGTCTACATAGATACTTTGAGTTTCCACAGAGCCTTTCATCCACTGGTTTTACTGCCTGTCTGGCTGGGCGATGACTTCTTACTACCTTGGTGGCCAGGGGATAGCTAGGGGAAGGTTCCAGAGAAATGCATGCATTGGGTAGTCAGGGCCCAGCATCCCCCTTCCTTCACGTCTGGCCCTTTTGTGGATGTTGCACACATTCATGGTAGCTCAGGCAGTGGCCTGGTTATGAAGCCTGCACCTGGGATGCTGAGCCTCATGTCCGTCTCCCAGCTTGAGCGGTGCATCCCCATTCCTGGGTGAGACCAAGCAGGAGACCTTGACCAACATTTCAGCCGTGAACTACGATTTCGACGAGGAATACTTTAGCAACACCAGCGAACTGGCCAAGGACTTTATCCGCCGGCTGCTCGTCAAGGACCCCAAGTGAGTGCACTCCAAGCGGAGGGATTAGGGGCAGCCCCACAAGGAAGAGTGAACAAGTCCCCCCTAGAATGGGTGGTGTGGCTGAGAGCACGTCCCTCCAAGCCACCATTTCCCCATAACTGGCTTTTGCTTTGGGCTGGAGATAACAATAGATGGCTAGGTTATCTTAAGAAGCTTTTAATTCATTGCCAAATTTTAAAATTGAGGTTTCATATAAAATTCCAGATTACTGTTTTCTTTTTCTAGAAAAATATCTAAAAATTCGGGCAGCACAGAGCCCTCATTCATGGGAAGGTGCTTCTTTTGGCCGCAACCCTCCCCTGGCATGTGCTACCCATTCTTACTACCTGTCTGTTCTCTGCTTTAGGCGCCCAAGTTGTTTGATTCTAGCATTAGGTCTCAACCCTGTTACCAAAACCCCTCAGGAAACACGGAGACCCCAGAGCCTGTGACCCAAAGACCCCCTTGACAGGCTTCTTGTAGCTGGCTCAGCAGAGTGGGTGCTCAGGATTGTGTGTGTAGTTCCAAGGTCATTTCAGAGACTTGCCGCTAGACTGGAGGGTGACTGACTATAGGGGGTTGGGGGTCTCTAGGGGCAGGTGCCTGCATCAGCCCTTGGCGAGGTGCTAAGAGCAGAGCTGTGGCAGGAAAATCCTGGAAAACCTCTTCTCTGCTCTCTGTTCAGTGTGGGGGAGGATGGTACAGATGGCACATATGTGACTAAACAGGGCTGGGGGCTGGGGGGGCTCTTCCAGGAGGAGAATGACCATAGCCCAGAGCCTGGAGCATTCCTGGATCAAGGTGAGGCACTGAGGGATGGCAGGCATGACAAGCACTCAGAGTCCTGGGAGGGTCCCCACAGCTGTGGGCCTGGGCAGTGGGGGTGATGGGGTGCTCCCTGAGATGGTGTCAGAGTTGTCTTACTGAGACATTCAGCTGGAGTCCTTGGCCCTGTGTGCATATAGCAGGGCTCACTTCAACAGCACCTTCCCAGAAAGAGGTCACCTTTAGGGCCAGAGCATCAATATTTTAATCTCTGTGTTCCCTGGCATGCCTATGTAGTCTCCCATCACTACTCAGCTCTGTCATCATAGCAGGAAAGCATACCAGGATACATGTATGCACAATAAAACTTTATTTATTAAAGCAGACAGGGCCAGATGTGACCCTTGGTGGTCCTCTACCTGCCCCCTGCTCATAGACTATATTCTTCCCCACCCCGGCAGGCAATCCGGCGGCGGAATGTGCGGCGGGAGGACAGTGGCCGGAAGCCAGAGCGGAGGCGCCTGAAGACTGCCCGCCTCAAGGAGTACACCATCAAATCGCATTCGAGCATGCCCCCCAACAATACCTACATCAACTTCGAGCGCTTCTCCAAGGTGCTGGAGGAGGTGGCGGCGGCCGAGGAGGGCCTGCGTGGGCTTGAGCACAGTCGGCGGCTCTTCCACGAGGACATTGAGGCGCTGACGGCCATCTACGAGGAGAAGGAGGCCTGGTACAGGGAGGAGAATGAGAGCATCGGCCAGGACCTGCGGCGGCTACGGCAGGAGCTACACAAGACCGAGGCACTCCAGCGGCAGGCCCAGGAGGAGGCCAAGGGTGCCCTGCTGGGAGCCAGCGGGCTCAAGCGCCGCTTCAGCCGCCTTGAGAACCGCTATGAGGCCCTAGCCAAGCAGGTGGCCTCTGAGATGCGGTTTGTGCAGGATCTGGTGCGTGCCATGGAGCAAGAGAAGCTGCAGGGAGTAGAGTGTGGCCTCCGCTAGGGCCATGGGGTGGGAGGGTGAGTGGATCCTGAGGGTTCCGGGTGGTGGGAGCTCCCTCAGCAGCCCTGGAGACAGGCCCCTTTGTCACCCTTATCTAGCTTGGAGAGTCCCTGGGCTGGGGCTGAGGTGGGAAAAGGCTGGGCCTGGGCTGGTCAGGATATCATGGTTGAGAAGAGAGGCTTGGCCAGCTCTGCCCCAGGAAGGCGAGGCTAACAGGGCCTCTTCTGCACAGCATGCCTTCCTCTGGCTTGGCCCCTCTCTCCTGAAACTGGTGACTCGGGTTGCGGTCGGGAGACTTCTGAGGCATCACTTTCAGAACTGTGAACTCTTGTGAGGGATTAGTACCTCTAAAAGAACTGGCCACAGTGGACACAGATGCCTCATGCTTGGCCAGGTGGTGGGGTGGCAGTCTTTGTTTCCTGGGCTGCGGGGTGCCGGGCATTTGGAGCACACAGAGCAGGGTCTGGTCAGCACCTTTAGGTCTTCTGTGCTGGTCCAAGCACACGCAGTCTTGGGGATGGTTTAGGAGGGTATGCTCCAGGGCTTGGAATTGGAGGGGCCTCCCTTCAACTCCCCAGCCTCACCTCTTCTAGAATAGGAGGTGACTTCTCCAGGGTCAGTGGTGGAGGGGGCCTCTGACTCCAGCTCTCCTCATCCTTCAGCCCCTTTTTGGGGGCCCCATAGCCCTGGACTAAGGAGCTGACCCTGCCCAGCAGGAGATGGAATGTAGGTAAGCACATTGTCTGGACACAGTAAAGGAAACATCTGCAAAAGCTGAGTCTCTATTCTCTGGGGACAGGAGTAACGAGGCATCATCCACCCTGCAGCCCTCCCTCATAGGGTAGGCTGTAGAGCCATACCCTCTCTCTATTCCCTCGTAATGCTAGGTGCAGGCTTCCCATGACACAGTCCTCGATGCTCCAAAGCCACCAGTAGGGTCCCACCCTTGCCTCAATCCCTAGCCCTGCCCCACCAGCTCCTGCCATTGCCTCACACCCTTCTCCAGTGCTGTCTTTTGAACTATTAGGACCCCAGGACAGCACCCCTTGGTGGGGGCCACATGAGGTAGTCCCAAAAGGCTCGTGGGCCCAGTGTCTCCCTCCCTGGAGAGCCCCAGGGTTCTTTAGCTCTGCATTCCCCGCACCACCCCCCTCCCCCAGCTCTGTGCTGCCCTCTGCAGGGAGAAGCCTTTGACTCTGCCTCTGCTTGTGTTTTCCAAGCACATTTGGCTAGGAATCCTCTGGGGAGCCCTACCCTGGACCTGAGAAAGGTGTTGCTGTGGGCAGTGCCATTAGGTGCCATTAGGTGCCGCCCTCGAGCAGAGTCTCTTGTGTTCTAAGGTCCCTGCTTCAACAAGGCAGGTCCCTTAGCTGGTGACCACTTGTGGGACGAGTTCCCTGCTGCATGTTGGGTTAAGTTAATAATACCTATGCAGACACCCCTCACACACCCTAGCCTGACTGAACACAAGAAGGAACCATACAGGCAGAACTGGGAATGTTATTCCAACTGAGGCCACTGGTGTGGGGCTCAGGCTACTAGGGCACTGCTGGGGCTGAGGCAGGGCCTTGGAACCTGGCTTTGGGGGCTTCTGTCATTCATAGGCCTATCTCTGGGGTCTGGGGTGAGAACCCCCCCACATCCCCCCACATCTCCCCATTCTTCTCTCTGTGAGCCCCATTGTATCATGAATGCACACCTCTGCAAGCATGTGCCTACTGTGAGCCGAAAGGAAATAAAGCCCAGATTTGGACATCCATCTGTTGTCTGTGCTTGGGCCCCACGGGGCAGCCAGCCTTGGGTCATATGGCGCCATGGCCTCTCCAGGCTCTCTCCTTCAACTGCTGCCTACCCCCATGCTGCAGAGGAAGAGGGTGAACCTGGGGTGTGGCATTAAGGGCTGTGCCCCAATTTTGGGACTCATCTGGACTCCGGTTCTTTTTGTTGCAATGAAATGGAAGTTTCCAGGCATCAGGAGCAGACTCAGAAGGGTTTCAGTCCCTTTGCACCTCCTGAGATGTGAGGCTACAGGTAGGCTCCCCTGTGGTGCTTGGCCCTGTTGCACTGGACCCCAGCATAGGGGCCACCCTGACTGCTCAGAAGGATGCGAATGTCCTTGCTGCTCAGTGCAGCTTCTGGGTCTGGAATGTATCTCCAACAAGGTACCATCTGACCCTTACTTAAAAGTCCTCAGGAGTCAAAGTTCTGAGCCTTTGGCAGCCCTTGGTCATTCTTCTGTTCATTCCATACAGCAAGGGGCATGTTTCTTTTTCTTTTTAAACTTTATTTAGTTTTAATTAAGATAACTCTCACTATAAAATTCATCTTTTTAAAATCTTTTTTTGGTCAATAATTCACTTGATTTCAATAAATTTCAGCTCATCGAATGTTCATACCTCAAGTTTCCCCATTTGGTCCATGATTCCTTTATAGATGGCTTCTCCAGACCAGGCCCTGTTCGGGTCCACATATGGCACCTGGTTGTTAGGTCCCTTAAGGCTTAAAGACTGGGCTCCATTCAGCAGATTCCCAGATGTTACATTGCAAAACAGTCACCCCATGGTAAAGGGGCGCTCAGGAATGTGTAATTTCTGTAAGTTCAATAAGGCTAGAGTCTGCTGGTGCCACCTGCATCCTGTGGAAAAGAAGGAACTTCTCTGCAGTGCCAGAGGGTCTCTAGGTGCCAAGGGGAGTGGTTATATAGATGCTGCCTGGAAGTCCCCAGAAGACTGGTAAGTTGCACTCATCCAGCCACAGTTTACCAAGTCTCACTGAATGCTGGGCATTATGTCAGGCACTGGAAGATATTAGTACAAGGTTGAGACCATTTCTGTCTTGATGGGGATAAGTGAGGGGTACTTAGCTTTAGCCTTTTAAGATAAAGCTGGGTAAACCTGAAATTAACTTGGGCTCATGCCTACCCTTTCACTATTCAGGGTCTGCCACACTGCAGGGCTAAATCTGGCAGTGTCTTATAGGGTGTAATGGGCAGGCACCCTTGCTCTGTAGATTATCTCTGTCCCAGTCTCCTGACCTGGGTTATCTTCAGTGGCTCAGCTCAGTGCAGTCTCAGTTTACTCAGTCTGTCATTTGAAGGCAAGGGGAACCACCTTGGAGTCATAAAGCACCTCTTCAGGGTGTCTGGCCCACACAAACACTTAGCAAATGATGCTGCTCATTTGTAGAACTTGCTGAACTAGTATGCTGTTATTCAACCTGACTGGCAGGCAGACTCTCAAATGGCCCCTAAGGATCCCTGCCTCTTGCTGTTCACTGCCTTGACAGGCTGGCCTCGTGGTGGGTTCTGACCAACAGAATACAACAGAGGTGATGGAGGTCACTTCCATGATTAGGCTGCATCGGTGGTGACTTCCAGCTTGCTGGCACACTCCTTTGCTGGCTTTGATGAAGCCAGCTGCCATGTTGGATAGGCCCACATGGCAAGGAACAGCTAGCAAGGAATGAATCCTGACAGCCACATGAGTGGGTTTAGAAGCAGATCCTTTTCCAGTTGAGCCTTCAGACCCCTGGATTGCATCCTCCTGGTAGACTGAGCAGAAGACCCATGTAAGGCATACCCAGATTCCTGATTGATGTAGGTTATGAGATAACACGTGTGTTGTTTTAAGCCACTCAGTTTGTGGTGATCTCAGCAGTGGCGGATTAATAATACACTAATAAAGGTGCACTGCAACTACTTACAGTAACTTACCTGGTTTACTGAACCATTCAACTTATGCTGTTTCCTCTCTTTTAGCACCTTGTCTGTTTGCTGTGCCTTCATTCTTTTTTTTTTTTTCCAAGAGAGTGACTGGGGGTGTATGTTAGTGCTGGGCCATCATCTTCCTTCAGTGCTCTGGGGAGAGTGGACCACTCAGCAAATCTGTGGAGTGAGAGCTCCCTGCCACCTGGTTTTGCATTGTGCAAAATGGGAATGTCTTCTTGTCTGCTGTTTCTTTTCTTTTTTAGGTGATACGTATTTTTACTGTGCATTCTAATAGTTTCCCAAACTTTTTTTAAATTCTTTTTTTCTTTAGATTTTTAAAAATGTTTTTTATTGTTAGACTTATTGGGGTGACATTGGTTAGCAAGAATTAGACATAGGTTCCAGGTGTACAGTTCTACAGTGCATCGTCTGCTTGTTGCATAATATGTTCACCACCCGTTGTCTGCTTCTTTATTTTTTTTTTTTTTTTTTTTTTTTTTTTTTTTTTTTTTTTTTTTTTTTTTTTTTTTTTTTTTTTTTTTGCTTTTTGGTATGTGGGTAGCTCCCTGACTGGGAATCGAACCCAGGCCGCAGCACTGACAGCGCCAGCGCCAAAGCCCCAAGCCACTACACCATCAGGGAACTCCGCGTTGTCTGCTTCTTAAGATGGGTTGAAGGCAGGAACTATGGGAGCCATGAATTCCATTCCACCAGCTGTTGGGAGTCAGATCAGACTTCCCCATAGGTTGACTCATGATTTGGCTGCAGTGTGTGTGAAGTGCTTTGGAAAGAAGGGGGTTAAAACATGTATTTATGTTAAAGCAGAGCTCACACAGTGCATGGCGAGTGAGGCCAATAGAGGCTATGCTCCCACTGCTGGCCCTGTCCCTCAATTGCAGTGTGACCTCAGGCACATTACCATTTCCTGGCTCTGATGTTCCCAATTGCAAATGGTAATTTCTCCTTTTTTCTGTCTGAGACACCATGAGGATTAAGGGGGAGCTTGCAGAAGTGTTTTATAATTGTCAAGTGCTGCATACTTGTAAATGTTGATGGTGCAGCTAATCAAATCAGTCTTGGAGCTGTACAAGGCTCAGAGAACACCAAAATTGGTGTTCCTGGGAAGGTCAAGTTCTCCACACGGACATCGGCTGCAGAGAAAGATGTGGGCTGGGAGGGATGGGTGCAGTGATCACTGTGATCACTATGATCACTTGTGTGAAAGATCCTGCTGGGCAGCAGGGAAGTAAAGCCTGCTACTTGGGGGTCAGCAGCCTCTGTGCTGGTCCCTCGATCAGGAGGGCACTGGACCAGTGGACCTCCTCAGGAGTAGCAGTGGGGAGGCCATTGGGGGCCTCCTGCTCTTACCAGCACATAAGATGGAGCCCTATTTTAGGCCGTACAACACAGCTCGGGTTTGATCACATCGCACTGTTGAGATGAGTCAGATGGTCCTGGGTTCGAATGCAGCCTGATTGGGTTCCTACACATCACCACTCTGCACTAGTCTTACCTTCCCCTAGGGACAATAGTTCTGTCTGCCTTCTAGGGTGGCATTGAAGGTGGAAGGAAAGGATGTGTTGGGGGTTTAGCACACACTGGTGTCCCCTAAGCATGAGTCTTACTAGATTTGGGAAACTGGAGTGTAGGCATCACCACACCACCCTGGATCCAGCAGGGTGCTACCCATCTCTTGTAGGTCAGAGGGCAGTCCCTGTGCCATTTTACCCGGGCCAAATGGCTGAGAGCGGGTGCCAGCCAAGCCCACAGTTGCCGTGCTTCTGACCATACTTGGGCAAGAAACTGTGGTTGCTATTAATAATCAGGGTGTGCCCGCCCAGGTCCTGGGGGGTGCCGGCAACTCCTATAAAGCAGGCCCGCCAGCCCCCAGCGGCTCCTTCAGCCCCTGAGACCTTTAGCCCCCCTGTTGTGAGAGAAAAAGAAAAGTAAGTACCAAAACCATCACCCCATCCCTCTGCCCGGCCCCACTTGGCGGCCTGAAAAGTGAGACACAGAACAGTGGTAAAATGACATACCCCAATGCAAAGGACGTTTGAAACACAGCCTCGGTGGCACTTAACTGTCCCAGGCGGTTTGGGGGCCTGTCCCAGTGGGGAAGAGGGCAGCGAGGAGGAAAAGGAGGAGGTGAAAGAGGAGGAGGAGGAGGAGGAGGAGGAGGAGGCCGCAACTGGCCTTCTCAATTCTCCTTGTCCTAGAGGGGATAGAACCGGGACCCCTGACCTGGGCCAGGTGACGCGAGAATGCATGTGTGTTTTGCGGTGATGTGGCCACAGTGATGGCTCCCCTCGGGAAGTGAATGGTGGGGATTGAGGTTGGGGCTACCTCACTACCCTACTCCCACTCCTGTTCCCAGAACCCCTGGTGCACTGCCTCCCATGCCCTGGGATTTTATATTTTAAAAGTCTGTCTATGGAGGGACTTACAGGTCCATCCAGAGTAAGCCCTGTTTGCATCAACTGAACGCCAAGACACCTCTGCTCTGGAAGCTGCCTGGCCCGCTGCTGCCCTCTCCCCTCTCTGAGATTCAATTGTTTGGTGACCTTGTTGAATGCCAGAGAAGATTCAAGGGAACAGAAGGTGATGAGGCCATTCTTGGGTGCCTCTAGATGCCCACCAGAATGTGCTGGGTAGATTTGGAGGGGCTTCTGGACAGCAGTGGAGGGCATGTGGCAGTCTGAAACCGTCAGCCACCCTGTCTATCCCTGTTAGCCTACTTCTCCCCTAGGCTCTGACAGACGCCCCCCACCCCCCACCCCAGTTGTCCCCAAGGACACCCCCTTAGGGGCCTGGCGGCTGGGAAGACGGGTGCCCAAGGTGGTGGCAGCCTTCAGAGGTGACTGCTCTGGCCCTACTGGGACTTGCATGGGGATAAGGGTGCCAGCAGAGTAACTGCTGATTAAGTGCTACTTGATGGGAGTGGCAGATGCTTAGAGTGGGGGTGGGGGTCCTGAAATAGAGTAAAAATGAGGGGGACAGGGAGACAGGTGCTGCAGCCTGGCCCCCCACCACCTGAGGCCTCTACCTCCATCCATGTTGTACATTTCAGTCTCTCCCTCCATGGGTGTTAGGACATTTTTAAGGCAAGTTCAGGACACTGAAAGTCCTGGGACCAGGGAGTGTTGGTGGGGGCACTTTGTATGGAAGGTCACCTGTCTGAATGTCTGTTTGGGGTGGGGTAAGTTCTCCCCAGCAGTTTTGGGGCTTCAGATCAGCTTTGTAAGTGAAAAAGCTGCAGAGGAGCCAAGTTCCAGTGAGGGGCCCAGCAGGGTCCACTCCACCCACCTCAGCCCCCAGCAATCCTGAGGCAGAGGCACCCTCTCCATGGGGGCAGGGCACTGGCACAACTGGGCCCTATAGCAATCAAGGAAGGGGGGCCTCAGTCAGGCCTGGCCTGGCCAAGTTCCTCAGGGCAGGGGATGACTTGGCGCATGAGGGTGTCAGCCACGGGATGGCGGGCACATAGGTGTATATGTCAGGGTCTATCCCCGTCCTGGGCTCTCAGCCCCTTCCCAGGCTGCCTCTGCACAGTGAGTTCTACTCCGGGCACCTCCAGGGGATGGAGGTTTAAGCCAATTCTTTGACCTTAGTACAGGGTGTCCCCTCTGCACTTGGACACTGGGCCCAGTCATTCTCTGTGGGGGGCTGTCCTATGCACTGAGGGGTGATGCCAGTTATGATAAACACAGATGTATCCAGACATTGCTCAGTGTCCCTTGGGAGTGAGATTACACCATTGAGAACCACTGCCCTGACATTGCTTTTGGCCTTGAAGTTTTGGGGAAAGTGGGGTGCTGAGCATTGGGTGTCCCTGGGGCCAGTTTTAGGTGATAAGTGGGCAGGCATTCTAACTTAAGTAGTTATGTCCTTCATTCTAAGGTGTATCAAGAAATTTAGGGAGTTCCCTGATGGTGTAGTGGCTTAAGGCTTCGGCGTTGGTGCTGTCAGCGCTGCGGTCTGGGTTCGATTCCTAGTCAGGGAGCTACCAAAAAGCAAAAAAAAAAAAAAAAAAAAGGAAATTTAGGTTTTCTCTTCCAATGAATAAAACGCATGAGATTTGTAAGGAAAACTTAAAAATGAAAGTGTAATTATCTGGGAGTCTTCAACCTTGGCCTCCCATCCCCATCATGAGGGCAGGAGGAAGAGTGGCTTCAGAAGGGACCTCTGGCATCCACAGCGGACACAGTGGACACGCTAACATGACCTGGAACCCTGGGGTGCCTGGTTCTCAGGGTTCTTAGACATGTAGGATTTTCAGTCCTGGGAATGTCCCCTGTGAGTCAGGCCAAGGTGGTCACCCTACTAAGTGGCCTGGACTGGGTCTTCAGGTCAGGGAAAATGGCTGGCTCATGAGGTCTCTTCTGAACTAAGTACCAGGGTCCTCCTGGCTCTGCTGCTGGTGGCTTTGCTGCTATCCATCTATCCATCCCGTCCATCTGCCTGTTGATCCACTTAGCACTCGCTCCCCTGTGTCTTGCTCTGTGCTGTCTCTTAAGGGCACAGGAGCAAAGAAGGGCTATGATGACTGTCACACTGGGTGATTTCTGCTCACAGGGTGGTGGTGTTTGAAAGTGGTAGCTACCGAGTGGAATGGCCAGTCAGGAGGCTCCCCGGCTAGGGCACAAGAATTGAGCAGTGAACTGGGATCCCAAACCTGGGGTGGGGCACCGCTTATAGGATAGACTCTCTGCTCAGCCTGTTCTGTGAAGAGGGCTGGGGGCTTTTGTGCACAGAGACTCCCTCCACAGGACCCCTTGCAGGAAGCTTAGAGGGCAGTGGAGCTGTCTGGGTTGTGTGGTAAGTGAAGGCTCTGGACACCCACACTCCTTGCCATATTGCCTTTTCCCGATGACTTCAAGTATGGCAAGAAAGGACCCTCACTTGTGGCCTGTGTTTCCCCTGCAAGTACTGGCCTGTGCCTGATGCTCCTCCCCCAAATCATGCCAGTGCCCAGACCTGATCTTTCCTTCCTTCTTCCTTCCCTTCTTTTCATCCTTCCTTCCTTTCCTTTTTATTGAGGTGAGATTCACATAACATAAAATTAACCATTTTTAAGTCAACCGTTCAGTGACATTTAGTGCATCCACAGCATTGTGCAGTTATCACTTCTATCCAATTCCAGAACATCCTCATGACTCCAAAAGACAAAGTCCTGTCCCCATCAGCAGTCACTCCCCACCTGGCCCCTGCAGCCCCCAACAACCATTGTCCCACTTCCTGTCTCTGTGGATGTGCCTGTTTTGGACATGTCACATAAATGGAATCACACATTGTGACCTTGTGTGTCTGGCTTCTCTCACTGAGCACCACGTGTTCAGGTCCATCCATGTTGTGGCGTGTGTCAGTGCCTCACTCTTTTTCATGACCGAGTAATATTCGACTGTGTGGATGGACCACACTGTCTTTTTCTATTGTTTATCCATGGACATTTAGGTTGCTTTCACCTCTTGGCTGTTGTGAATTATGCTGATATGAATATTCACGTACAAGTTTTTGTTTTTGTTTTGTTTTCAGTTCTTTGGGGTATATTCCTGGGAGTAGGATTGCTGGATTATGTAGTAATTGGTTGTTTCTTTTACTTTTTTTTTTTCTCTGTAATTTCCAAATGCTCATGGGCTTTATCCAGACCTATCTGAACTGCAGGCTTTTGTGCCATTTTGGGTTGAGCAGGGTAGGGAGCAGTTGCTCCATAGATGGCTGTGTGACATCACCCTTAGGTCAAGGTAACCCTATCCTTCCCCCAACCCCCAGGGCTCTGGTCTCCACTGGACCCTCCAAAATCCCTTAGGCAAAGAGAACAGGGTCTAGGGAGGCCCTGGTTCAAATGCCAGCTCTGCTAATCCACTGGTCATTGCTGAACCTCAGTCTACCTGCCCTTGAAATGGATGTAAATGATAAACAATCTCTTGGAGGTTTTGGGTAGGGTTCAGGTAACATGGTTCCTGGGACAGAAAGTGGGTCCTTTACAAGCACCCTGGGTCATGAAAGCTTCAGAGTAACCCTGCAGAGTAGGTATCAGCTCCAACCACAGAGAAGAGACACTGTAGGGAAGGGGCTCGGCCAAGAGCCAAGGCACCCTCAGGCTTGGCCAACTTCTCAGTCCTTGCTCTCAGCTGTGCTGTGTTGTCTCTTGAAACTGGCAGGAAATTGCCCTTCTAGAGAAACTGGGGCCCCAAGGCCCTTCAAGCAGGCCCTGGAGTCATGTCAGTATGGTCCAACAGGTAGAGAAACTAACTACCCAGAGCTCTTAGTACCACCCAGAGTCCACCAATGAACCAAGGAATAGGGATAGGATGTTCCCTTTAGCATCTCAAACACAACAGGCTGGACCCCACTAGTTATAAAAACAGGACCAGATTTAATACTTAAACTACTGCAAGGTTACAGAGGTATCTTGGGATGGGATCCCGGGGCCCCGAGATGCTGAACTGAGAGTGGTCTCCACTTCTGTATGTACAGACGTTCCCAAAGGGAAATGGTCGTGCAGTGTCCAGCTGGGACGCCGCCAGCCTGGCCAAACTGTGGCCAGAATTATATGTGGGTCCCTGTAGTCCGGGGCTGGGCCCCTCCTCCCCCAGCCATCCTAGGAGCGGTTCAGGAATGAGTTCTGAATGTCTTCCAGGACCTGGTGAAAGAGCTCCTCACGGGACTTCATGCCATCCAGGTACACTGAAATCAGAAAGGCCACGGTCAAGGGTGAAATGATTGGGCCACTGGAGCTGCCAGCTCACAGGGAGATGGGTGGATTGCTGGGTCAGGAGGAACTCGACCTATAGAGTCAGGCTCCTGGAATAGAATGGCCTCTGGGGCCAAAAGCAAGAGGGACTGGTGGTATGACTCGGGGAGGGACTTCTGGGTTTCCCAAATGGTCCTAATGTGGAAGGGCTAGGCTCAGGGTCTCCCCAGGGCCAGGCCCCATCCTACTGATGGGCTTACCCACTTCCACGCCATTGGCTTCCATCTCCTGCTTATACTTCTGGTACATGGGCCACACATGGCCATCAAAGAGGCCTGAGGGATCGGGGACCTCGTAGCTTCGAGTACTGGGGAGGGAGATAGGCAAGAATGAGTGACACCCATGTTGCCCAAGGTTGGTGCCATTAGCAGAGCCTGGGGGACCTGAACTACATCAGGGATAGCACTAGTGAGAAAGGGAATCTCACTGAGTCAGGGGCCCCGGGCTGGGGTTTGGATGTTCTAGCTTCTGGCATTTTCACCCCTTGGGCTTGGGAGATGCCCAGGGCAGGAATGGGTGGGCCATGCCTCCATGCCCTGGGTTGGGGCTTCTGGAACAGAACATTGCCAGCTAAGTGCCTGCTGGTGGCTAGCCTGCAGCTTCTGGTGGCCTGTGTCCCGTGGGCATCATTGGTTTCTTGGTCCTATCTGGAAATCCAGACAGGGCCTCTAGGCTCACCTCCTCCTCCATTTGCACTCCTCGTAGGGGACGGTCAGGAAGTACCGTCGGCTGTACAAGTCCACCAGGGGCCTGGTGGAGATAGGGGACATGGTCAGCACCATGGGCCTTCCTTCACCGGGGGTCATAGTATACAGTCCCACAGTTTTGGCTTCCAGCCACTTTCCAGGGTGATGAGGGATGTGGTGGGAGGGTCTGGGCCGGTTAGTTTAGGGGTCAGGGAGGGGACCAGTATTTGCCAGTTTCCTGCTATGCTCAGGAACATCCCCACAGCAGCCCCCAATTTGGATGGGCCCAGAGGGAGGATATCTTGCCCAGGGTCACGGTGGGGCCAGGATCTAGCCCAGCTTCCTACTCTGCCTGAGGGAGAATGAGGTTCTAGAAGGAGGACTCAGTTTTCCCAAGAAGTGGGAGTGTTTGTCCCAGACCCTTAACCTGGGGCCAGTTAGGCCCCTGATTCCTAAATAGACTCGGTGATTCCTGGGAGGACCAGGATTGTCTGGAATGTGAACCCGCAGCTGCTCACTTGTAGCTGTATAGCAGGAAGCCTTCCAGAATGAGGATGTGGGTGTCTGAGGTGTCCGGCTGGACGCTGACCCCATGGGCACGGGCGAACTTCTGGGGATTGCTCAACCAGGCCTGCACGGTGCTCAGCATGGCCTCCATGTCCAGGGACTCCAGCACTAGAGGTGGGGAGAGAGAGCATCAACAGGGCCGTGGGAGGGGAGACAGTGCGGGCAGGGGGCGCGGGGCCGCCAGCCGTCCTTACCATCCCACTGCTTGAAGCCGTCCTCCCCAACTGCGATTTGGTCTTGGGGCTGAAACAGAGGAGCCCAAACCCTGGGCTCAGTGCCCGCCTTCCCATCTCACTGCCACCCTGGAGAGCCCACAGTGAGGGGCCCGGGGTCCACAGAGCTGTCTGCCCCATCCCCCTGCAAGTTGATGCTTACAGGCGCCAAGGTGCCAGGCAGGGTGGGGACTGCAGGCAGGTACTGGGACTCTCCTTCCCTGCCCTGTGACTCTTGGGACCAGGAGGGTGGAGACTTTGTAGCTATCATCTCAACCCCTCACCCTCCACAAAGCATGGAGGGCTGGCTCAGAGTACATTTTGTAGAAGGGAAAGTGGAGTTGCAGAGGGAGAAAGGGCTGGGAAGGCCACAGTGGCCCTGGCCTGGTGGCATACCCCCTCTGGGAACTGCAGTGTCCCCATCAGTTCAGCGGGGAACAGGTGTCCAGTGAGACCGTGCCAGGTGAGACTGTGCCAGGTACTCAGTAAATGAGAATGGCCATCCCTTGCTCTCCTGGCCCAGGGCAACCTGGGAGAGGCCTGTGTCCAGCCCATGTGGGCCGTGGGCAGCAGAGGGCAGGGTGGCCTGGGCCAGCTCCCCCCCACCCCCGCCCCGCCACCCAGTCCCCTGGCAAGAGTGGCCACCTTGAAGAAGTCATCCTGGTGGATCACGCAGCAGTTGGGCAGCACCCTGAGCAGGCTGTTGGTCAGTGTGGTCTTGCCACCATTGGTCATGCTGTGGAGACAGCGTACACATGAAGCTGCCTGGCTAGGCCTGAGGGGCCCTCCAGAGTCAGACTCAAATATAAGACACAGAACTGTAAATCATAGATTCATTTCAGCGTCACTGCAAACCCCCGAGGTGGGGCCAGGAGCTCATTTTTACAGACCAGGAAACTGAGACTCAAGCATGATTTAGCCTTTGTAGGCTTTTTTTTTTTTTAAGTTCAAAATGTTAAAACAAGTACAAACTGGGGAAGAAAAAAAAATGCAATAGAAAACCCAGCAGTTTATTTTAAACCTGAAAGAGGCACTGAATTTTATAAGCCAGTTGTAACTAAGCAAAGACCCCAAAACAGGAAAAGAATAAAAAATTGGCAAAATAGGGTGACCATCCCGCCCTGGTTTGATGACGGTGTCTCTGCTTTTAGCACCAAAAGTCCCAAATGCCATGGACCCTTCAGGGTAGGAAAACCAGGACAGGTGGTCGCCCTGATAGAGAAAACAGCACTCTGAACTCCTGGAGCTGAGGAAGGACGCGGAAGGGTAATTGTCAGGTCTTTCTGGAAATGATCTTGTCCTTGTTCTAGGAACCAGGGGCAGAAAGCTGGGTGTGAAACAGAGGAAAGCTGCAGCCAATTCAAGGGGTGTATGGGAAAGGGGACCCCCATACACTGAGGAGGAACAGGTTAGAACACCCCTGACGTTAACCCTTTTCCCGTTTAGAAGATGAACAGTGCAGCTCGCTGCCGCATTCATTGACTTTGACATAAACGCTCCCTTTGAGGCTGAAGCAAATCTGACTGGTTTTCGATATGAAAATAAAATATGAAAACTCTTCTTGGAGTTACCTGTAAATAGAGCTTGCCTCCAATCCTAATGTAACAGAAATGTATATGAATCTTTGGAGGTAAGTTTAGGACTGTAATCCACAAGTTATCTCGGGGTAAATGCTGCAGCCTCGAGCGCCACTGACGAGCATTCTTGGGGCAAATGGGAAAAGGGTTAATTTGGGTGTTTACTAAAAGGCACAGCTTGTGCTCAGGGCGGCTACAGAATTTTCAGGGCCAGGCACAAAATGAAATGTCGGGGCTCTCTAAATTTATTAGGAATTTCAGCTGGACGTTAGCAGAGCATTAAACCAAGCAGGGGAAGGGGCACAGGGCATCTCCCCTGGGTGGGACGTTCCTGTCCCCAAGCCTGCCCTGCTTAGGCAAAGACTTCCCCAGCATCATCTTAAAGGCCTGGCTATTGGTAATAAAGTGGTGACTTTGAATCCTCGGGGGAGGAGGCCCCTGGCGGGCAGGTCCATTCTGGGGGCCCCGCCCTACCTGCCCACGTGTCTGCCTTGGGCTAGGGTGTCCTCCACCCACAAGGACTGGCCCCACCCAGCCTGTTGGAGAGTCTGCGTGAACTTTATAAACTATTCTGTCCCCACTGATTTTTGGGTTTTACATGGACTACAGTGGGGAAAAGTGATTTCTTTTTGGAAATTTAAAATTGGGCCCTGCTCCCAGCCCCCTCTCCCTGCTGTGGGCAGAGACCCTTCTAGCACTCAGACCTTGGCCCTGGGCCCTGCAAAGTATACTGGGACAAGGTAGCCCTCCATTCATTCCACAGCCTCACCTATGTGCTTCCCTGAGCCTTTGCCCCCATGGGGTCACTCACCCTCCGATGCCCACGATGTACTTCATCTCCATGTGGAGGGGACCAGGCTGGGCCTGCCTATTCCGGGCACCTGGCTGGGTTCAACCCCGTAGTGTGCTGCGTCCCGGCTTCATTGAGAAAATCTGGCACCTTTATAGGCTCAGGTAGCCCGGAGGCCGCCCCGGGGGAGGTGGCCTGAGGCCTATGGGCAGCACAGCCCCCACGCCCGGGTGGGAGCATGGGAGGTGGGGGAGTGGGGGGTGGTTAACACCTGTTCCTATCAGATGGAAATAGCTCCACGTTGCCTTTTGCCTAAATTAGTCATGGGGCAGCGGTGGGGGCAGTGCTGGTAAATGTCACCCCAGCTGCCTCTTCCTTCCTCCTACTCCCTTGTAGCCAGCCTGCCCACAGGGCAGATAATACCACCCATCTTCCTCCCCTAAAAATATCACTCAGCGTGTTCCCTGGCCTGACCCTGACATTCAGACTGGTTCTGATGGCACTGAGGAAAGGGAACTCACCCCCACCTCATCACAAGCTACAGCAGCAGTGCCAGCCCCCCGGCCCTGTCCACGTGGACTGCAGCCAAGATGGGCTTAAGGTCCAGAATAGTGAATGCCAAGATAGCTGTGCTCTGGTGATCTGGACTCCGCCAGAAAATCTCAGCGTGACACACCGGTGGCTGTTCATTGAGTGCCCACGTGAGGCCTGAAGGAGTCACTGGGTTTGACCTCATGCCTCTCAGCAGCCTGGGAGTGGGATGGGGTATGACTATGCTGGTCCCTGCTCTGCACCCTTATGAACTGAGGGACATACTCGCCCCAATCCATATAGCTGCTTACTGATGGAGCTGGGACACACATCTGGACTGGAGGTTCCACCTGGCTCTGAGGGGAATAGCTCCTCAACTGCCCTGTGTGACCTTGGCTGAGCCATGTGACCTCTGTGTGCCTTGGTCTCCCCCTCAGTAACTTGGGGACTATATAGTTGGGCAGAGGCTATTATTGTGATACTGTGATTTGTAACAAATATATATTTGGTCTTAGTCCTGTTTCCCCCTCACACAGCCCCTAAAACCATTTCCTAAGTGATAAGAGGTAGTACCTTTTGTTATATTAATAGTATTTGGCCTTCTGCCCTTGGTTCCTAAAATAGCTCTAGAGATAAAGATGATAGAAGTGTCTTTCACTATTTGTAACAAGCCTTTTCAACCACACCTGAGTTTATACTAATGGGGTGATTTTGGAAAGGCCCTCTAACCACAGGATGGGGGCTGGTAGCCAGGAGAACCAGCCAGGGAATAGAGGATGGAACTTTCAGAGGAGAGAGGCTGGGGATTGGGTCAGTTACCAAAGGCCAACAATGTATCAATCACACTGTGATAAAGCCTCCACAAAAATCCCTCAGTGAAGGGGTCAGGGGAGCTTTGGGGTGGGTGAGCATATCCATGTACTGGGAGAGTGGTATGCCCAGGGAGGAAATGGGAGCTCCAAGCCCCTTCCCCATACCTTGTCCTATGGACCTCTGCATCTCTTCCATCTGGCTATTCCTGAGTTATAATCTTTATAATAAACTGGTGATCTAGTAAGTAAACCGTTTTCCTGTGTTCTAAGAGCTGCTGTAGCAAATTATTGAACCTGAAGTGGGCGTGTGTGGGAAGCCCCAATTTGTAACCAAGTGGGACAGAAGTGTGGGTATCCTGGGGACCCACTCCTTTCTACCAGTGCCTGATGTGGGGACAGTCTTATGGGGGCTGAGCCCTTAACCTGTAAGGTCTGCACTAACTCCAGGTAATATCAGAATTGAGTTAAATTGTAGGACATTCAGCTGGTGTCTGCTGAGAATCAGAGAATTCCTTGGTGTGGGGAAAAGCCCCTCACATCTGGTGTCAGAAAGGATTGGGATCAGGAAATGAACTTGAATCACAGAGAGGCAGAGTTGGAAGGGTCCTTGGGAATAACCCAGTGGACTCCCAATTCTACAGATGGGAGATGGAGGCAAGACAAGACAGGGGATGGTCCAAGGTCATCCAAGGTCACCCAAGATGTTGAGCTGTGCCCCCTGTTGCCCTGTTAAATCTCTTTCTTCTGAACTGTATTCAAGACCAGCAGGCACCACAGCCCTTGGAAGTGGACAAACGTAACAAACCTCTGTTCTAGGTTATAGTTTATTTCACATAAAAATCCCCCAGAGTTCATGGAAATGATGTCTTCACATCATAACAGTAATCACAATGACTTATTTTTGTCTTTAAAAACTGCAAAACTTGCTGTCAGAAGGATGAGCATGTGAACTGTGACACTGGGGCAGGACTTATGATGCCCCCATGCCACAAGAGGAAAACCCAACATTTCTTTATGACAGGGTTTGGGGTCCATCATATTTTGGCCAAAACCGCCCCACAGATACAAATCTTTCACAAAAGCCAATTTCAGAGGATGTGGGTAGCAGCCTGGACACAGCAGCCCCATTTGGACAGAGCCTTGCAGCAGACCGACTCACACCTGTGACAGGTAGCTGACCTGGAGATGGTCTCCCCAGGGGCATTTTAGAAGGGCTGCTGTGGCTGAGTTGGGGTTCTTGGTTCCTCTTGCCCGTTATCTGTGGTGCTGGTGGTCTGGAGGGGTGGTAGTGGGCCACGGTGAACCTGCTGGAATTTCTTGTGTGGCCACAATCTTTAGCCTTCAGGGTCCTTGAGGGTTGGCTGGGGTCTGCCCCTTTGTCTGTCTGTCACCTCTGCAGGTACTCAGTAATTGTCGGATTGGGTAGAATGAGTTAGTTCCTACCCCTGGCTCCTTTTTTTCTTGCAGTGAGGCACCAGCCTTCTAGGAGCTATTGCATATGCTGGGGTGGGAGTTGGGGGCTTTGGGGACCACAAGTCAGTCTCAGATGAGCAGAGCCAGCTACCTGAACCTGGAGTTTAGGGCCTAGGATGGAGGGCAGCCTGGAGAGGCCTATCCGCCAACCTCTGCTACCTCAGGCTCCAGGTGACTTACCTGGGCCCTGTCCTTTATTTGACATTTGGGAAACAGAGCAGAACCACAGATTAAAAAATAAAAAAACCCAAACGTCTGGGCCTCATGGGGGCAGTGCTGGGTCCCAGAAGATACAGGTCCAAAGCCACTCCGAAACCTGGCATCTCTCAAGGTGGGAGCCGCTGGAGTTGGGGCAGTCCCTCCACATGCAGGACCCTCTCACTTGGCCAAGCATCAGGCACCCCGTTTCGCAGCACTAAATGCCACTAGCTCCCTCCTGTTGTTGGGATAGCTCCAAATGCACCCGCTTGCCATCCTAGGACAAGAAGCATCTGACATTTCCACTGAGGCCAAGAACTTCATACTTGGAGATTGTGGGGTGGGTCAACTAAACCTTGCAAAGAAGCCAGCTACATAGCTGGTAAGGGGGGCCCGGAGAACGTCAACTTTTGTTCATTTTCGTAGAGATAGAGACTCATAGGATTGGAGGGGACACAGAGGGTCACTCTCTGCAAGCACTGTCCGGCCTATGTCTGGAGACAGGGAACTCACTGCCTGTAGAGGCCACCTAACTGGCATTGGACCACATTAGAAAAGTCTGTCTTTCGTCCAGGGGAAATTTGCCTCCTTTGAATGCAGGTGGCCACAGTGCCTAGTCCACTGGGATGTATTTTCCCAGGTGACCTTTGAAACACTCAAAACATCTAATACCTTATATCTTCCTTTTTCTTGGTCTGTATTTCCAGGTTGAGCCTATATCAGAGCTGGCTTCTTTAGCCTCCACTTTTGGTGAGAGTCCAAGGGCCACATCTCAACCCTGCGTTGTGAGGATCAGAGAAGTGGGAGCAGCTCATTCCCTTAGTAGGAGGTATTGATTGGATTGCCCTGTGGCATGGCATCCACATTAAAGGGGCTGGTTCTAGATTGAGGGGAAGTGTGTGGTTTTGTGACTGGAGGACGAGGAGGATCAGTGGTGTTTCTCACTTGTGCTGTGGGCTCCAGTTCTCCCACAGGAGGTGGGTGTCACAAAAGATGAAGGAGTCCAGTCAAATAAAAACCATGTGGTTGAAGATGCCCAGGGCACGGCCCCGCTGGGGGGCTGAGCTTCCCAGCCAGATGTCCAGGGTTGCAGAGGCCGTTCTGGGAGGAAAGGCACAAGAACTCCAGACCCAGCCAGGAAGCCAGTGGGCATCTGTGGCTCCAACCTGGGCCAGGTGACAAGCAAGAGAAGGGTCTTAAACTAGGATTTTGTGCAATGGGAGGGGGCTCGGAGACCACCAAGCACACATGAGCCACACCCTGTGCTTTTATCCCTCCTTGTTTGAGAGCTTGAGTGTGCAAGGGTGGAGGGCTGAGAACCGGGTCCTTTTCCAGAACGCATTACTACTGCATCCTTTTAAAAAGTGTTTTCAAGCAGCTGAAAAGGATGCTGGGTTTCAGAGATGGGTGGAGGAGACAGGCACCCTCCGAAGACTGGGATTCAGGATAAGGTGGGGATGAGATCCAGGGCCAGAGGGCTTCTGACAGAGGTTTCTTGGCATGAGGAATTTTCTTTCATGTTCTTCTCTGTATTCTTATCATCTCAGGACATGCTGGAGAGGGAAAAACACAGGCTAAGTTGTTAGTATTGTTTTTGTTTGTTTGTTTGTTTGTTTGTTTTTTTGCTTTTTGGTATGTGAGTAGCTCCCTGACTGGGAATCGAACCCAGGCCGCAGCGCTGACAGTGCCAGCGCCGAAGCCTTAAGCCACTACACCACCAGGGAACTCCCAGTATTGTTTTTAAAGAAAGAGAAAAATGCTATTCCATGTGCGTGGAACCCGAAGGAATGATCTAATCTGGCTTTGGTGCACCCTCAGTAGCAAGAGTAGCACCGGCCCTTCAAGGCCTACCATGTGCTACCCACTTTTCAGGTGTGGTTCTGAGGGGGACCTCTCTCTTGGTGTCCCAGCAGAGCAGACCTCGGGGTTGGTTCCTTCAATCAGATTGGAGGGAAGATTCAGCCCATCCACCTACCTGTCCATTCATCCACCCACTCATCCATCATCCACATACCCATTTATCCAACCACCCATCTGCCTGTCCATCCATCTATCCATCACTCCCTACAATTCCTTCTTTTGTATCTTTAATCATTTTAAACCTGTTTATTTTATCATTTCTACCTGAGGATTTCTGGGGCAGGGGGTGTAACTAATTCTGCTGATTATTATATCTGTGGATGATTTCCTTGTGTGTTTTATGTCTATGAATATGAACTCATCTCCAAAAGGCATGGATTGAGATGATCTTTTCAAAATGCACTGAGAACTTGCTTCCACTCTGTGTCCCCAGGGCAGTACTGGCCATAAGATCATTTTTTATGCTTATTTCTCAGCTTGGGGCCTCCTAGGTCACATGGGTAGTATCAAAGCATGAGTCCAGGCCATGCTGCAGGTTTGTAGAAGGGTGTGTGGTCAAGAGTTAACCCCGTACATTTCAAAGAAAAGTCTGGCTCTTGCCCAGCTCCTGGGCAGCCACTTCTACACCCTGGGAATATCCCTGGGAATGCTTGATAAGAATGCCTTTGTTTACCTGGGACCTTGGGTCATGTCAGATTGTCTATTCTAACAATGTGATTTAGGGTGAGAGTATCATCTTGACCTCTGGAGAGGCTGGAGTCTAAGGTCAGCTACCTGGGCAGTGACCTGTGCATATGCAACTGACCCCAGTAAATACCTTGGACACCAAGGCTCAAATGAGCGTCCCTGGTAGGCAACACTTCCTGTGTGTTGCCCACATTGTTGCTGGGAGGATTAAGGGTTCTTTTATTGCTAATTTTCACCTGTATCCATCTTTCCACTGTAGTAAACCATAACCATGACCATAGCAGCTTTGCTGAGTCCTTAGAGCGAACAACCAAACCCAGCAGTGGTCTTTGGGAACTCCAACACACAAGGAGGCTTTTCCTGACATCCAGATCCAGGCAGAAACACTGAGACTGGCTGTGGGCAGATGGTACACTCTATGGCTGAGTTACATCCCGGGCTTCTGGGGGCCTGGCTCCAGGTGGGCATCTCAGTCAGGCTACCATGTTGCTCAGTTCTTGGGTCTCATGTCAATGGCACCTCCTGAAGCTGTGCAAGGACAGGATGCCTGGCCATAGCAGAGGCCCTGTTGTCATGGTACCCACTGACTCTCAGACTCCCTGGTACGCTTCCTCCCACAGTCCCACCAACAATAATAAATCATGGGGCACTTGTCTTGGGGTGGGCTCCACTTAGAACACTTCAAAGGAAAGGCTCCAAGATAGCCTTGCTTCCTACCTACCTTGTTTCCTGATCTTCTGTGACCGGAGCAGACCTGTGGAAGAGGGAAGGGGTCTTAGCATTATTTGCCTATTTTGGGAGCCTTGGTATTTGTCTATAAGTCCCACGAGGGATGATACCGCTTCATCTTCATCTGATACACAGCCAAGCGTCAGTGTGCATCTGCTGTGTAACAAATGAGGCAGGACAGGCAGTCATAAGGAGACTGGCCAAGGCCCTTCACTAACACAAAACAAAGCCACTAATGTTGCTCAGGGTCCACCAGGTCCATAGAGGCCAAATGCACACATGGGGACTTGCACAAAGGTCACCTGCTAGGACCTTCATCTGAGAGCAAAATTTGGTGTCTCAGTGGCATTAGCTACCTGTGGTCTCTGTGCTTGGCCTGTGCTAGATATAGGGAGGAAGAGGGGATAGTTTCATCATGGAGCCACTGCCTGGGGAGCTCAAGGGCAGAAGGAGGGTATGACAACGGTCAAATGCAGGAGGCAGACTGGACAGACAGGAAAGTTAGGAGGAGGCCAGATCTGTGCTGTGTTTTTCTACATACATCCCAGGGTGAGGCTCTAAAGGATTTTCAGTAGATATTTGCTGGATTTAAAAAAAAAAAAAAAAAAGAGGGAGGGAGGGAATGGGAGCAACTGCTTAAAGGGCACGGGGTCTCCTTCTGGGCGAATGGGATGTTGTAGAACTAGAGAGAGGTACTGACATGGCGAATACACTGAATGCCATTGAATTGTGCACTTTAAAATAGTTCACTGCATGTTATATAAATTTCACCTCAGTTGAAAAAAAAATGAGTGAGGAAAACCCAGGAGAAGGGAAGGGCCTGGAGGCATGCTGTCCACAGACCTTTCACCAATGTTTGGTGTGTTCTGTGTCCGTGCCACCCAGGACAAGAGCACTGAGCCCCAAAATGTAGCAAGTGCCACCATTCCCGTTAATTCATTTATATTTAAATAGTGGCCTCTGTAAGTGGCCCCTGTGTAGGACAGCTCACAGTGGAGAGAAGAACGACCCCAATATTGAGCATTTATGATGGCACGGACACACTGGCTGGTCCATACCCATGTTTGTATTTCATCATCCTGATAGTACCAGGATCATGGAAACACAATGACGTCATGATCACTTTTATCAGACATTCGTCAGCTCTCGCCTGTGGTCACCTATATATTTACCTGTCCTCCACGGGCATCATCTCCGGCTTCTCTTCTGACCTGGGCAGGACGAACTCCGGCTGTGGCCTCATGCTGGGGACAAAGAAAGGGGACTAGGGATGACAAGCCAGTGCGGACCGAGAGACTATGTGCTCCCACTGTCCTGTCTGATCTGGGCCCACCATGGCCTGAGAGCAGTTTGGAGAGGGTTTTACTGCCCCCAGGAAGTGCTTGGCCCTGGGACGTGGAGAGAAATGATCACCCAGGGGTTAATGAAGATGAGGTGGCTGTGAGGAAAGGGTCATGAGTGAGGGCAGGGGAGGGGGAAAGGCCCTGAACCATTCCTTGGGAGCATTTATCTCAGTTTATCACTGGGGGGCATTTTTGCGCATGCTCCATGGACGCTGTCGCCCCTGTGCTACATTCCGGAAGGTGGGCACCTTGCTTGTTTATGTCCTATTCCTGTTCATAGCCAGGGCTTGGGAGGTGCAAGGAGGTGGGAACTCAGAGAGAGACAGAGTCAGGGCAGGAAAGGGGGAATGGAAGAAAGGAAAGAAGGAGGAAAGGAAAAGAAAAAGGAAGGACGGGACTACTTCACACTCGTTAGAATGGCTACTGCCATGAAACAGCAAGTAACAGTCATGACGAGGGTGTGGAGCCACCAGGCCCCTCGTGCACTGCTGCTGTGGAGAACAGCCTGACCCCACGCATAGGACGTCCCCAGAGGAGTCAGACCCCTGGAGACACAGAGCAGGGGCTGGGGGCCAGGGGCTGGGGGACGGGAGGGCAGTGAGTGTTTAATGGGGGCAGGGTTTCAGTTTGGGAAGGTGAGAGCATTCTGGAGATGGATGGTGGGGATGGCTGCACAACACTGTGAATGTGCTTAATGCCATTGAACTGTACACGTAGAAATGGCACAATAGTAAATTTTACGACAAGTAAAAAGAAAAGAGACAAAATGGAAGGAAAGAAGAAACAGAGAAAGGGCAAAAAGGAGGGAGAGAAGAGCAGTGAGGAAAAATCCCTGAATGGCACAGGATGGTGAGCCCCACCCCCCCTCCCGCCTCACCTCTCACCAGGCCATACTTTGTCATCATTAAATGACACTGTTCAGCCACTGTACTTTTTTTGTTCATTATGTGCTTCATCTGATGACATCACTGCACACTGTCCCCAAGACCTTTCCTCCCTGAGTGAGGTGTCCCTCTCTTTTGCCATTTAAAGAAATTTCTGGACCAGGACTCTATCTTAGTCACCTCTGTGTCTCCTTTTTTTTTTTTTTTTTTAATGTGGGGAGCTCCCTGGCTGGGAATCGAACCCAGGCCGCAGCGTTGACAGCGCCAAAGCCTTAGCCACTACACCACCAGGGAACTCCTGTGTCTCCTGATTCTAGCACAGGACCTGGCAACGATACGTGCTTTCAACCTACTGCAAGTTCCAACTCTCTCATAGACTTGCTGTGTGGCCTTGGGCAGGTGTGCCTTTCCCTCTCTGAGCCTCGGATTCCTGGGCTGTGAGATGCTGTTAGGAACCATGGGCCTGCCTAGCTCTTGGAGGGGATGTGAAAGTATCCAGGCAATGAGATAAGGGCTCCAGAACTGGGTGGGACCAGAATAGTCCTGAAGGTCTGTGAGTACTGCTGTGTTATGACACTCATGAAAAATGAGCCAAGCAGGTATTAAAGGGGTGTGTCTGGGTCTGTCATGGGTGAGTATGGAGCTTGTGTTCCCTCTGTAAAGGGAGAACTTAATATGATCATGATTACCATGAGCCCACTATTTTTGCCAAGTGGGTTACACTGTTTCTGATTTTTCACGATAACCCCTGAGGTTACAGTGAACTTTCTACTTGCCTGATGTCATTCGGTGACTAAGTGGGAGAAGCTGGTTTTGAACCCAGGTCTGACTCCAAGCCCTCGAGGGAAGAGCAGGGCCTTGAGCCATGTGCAAGGCTGACATCTGTCCCTGCAGCACCAAAGTCACCAGCTGCACCCCCCCAGGCGCTACCCCACCCAAGCCCTGACATTTTGCACCGACCCTTCTCTCCTGGCCTTGAGCCTTTCCTCTTCATACCTGGAAGAAAGAAAAGATGCATGTCAGACACGGCCCTCCTTTCCCTGCAGGAATACTGTCCCAGGAGTTCCCTTCCCTGGGGAACAGAGAAACAATCTCACTGTCACCCCTGAACACATGCCAGGCGTTAGAGCAGAAAGTACAGTTGACACTCTGCTGGCCTTTTCATGTTTCCTGCAGCTGCTTTTGCAAGCCCCCCCAGCACAGAAAATATCTGTTTTGTTGGCATATTCCAGCATTAGGTATAGATGCGACCCAGTAGACATTTTTTGCCTGATGCAGCAATTGAGAGGTGCCATCATAAAGCAACACGCCCTTTGATATGGGTTGGTCTATACACCCCTCCATCAGGGCAAAGCAGTTCTGTAAAGGGCCAGAGTGCAAATATCTTCAGCTTTGTAGGTCAAAAGTGGGTCGGTTGTATCAACTCAATTCAGTGTAGCTTGAAAGTAGCCATAGATGGTTCGCCAACGGATGGGTGTGGCTGTATGCCAATAAAACTTTATTTATAAAAACAAGCCATGGGCTGTGGCTTGCTGGCTCCGGCCCTGCACTAGGTGCCCAGACCCACTGTCTTTTCTAATGTCACGTATGCTTTTCTCACTGTGTTTCCTTCGGTTATTCTGCTCTCGCACTCACATCTGGTTCCTGGGCAGCTGCGTGGAGAGGTGAGGAGCCAGAGGGTACTGGAGGAGGAGGCAGGGGGCACTCGCAGGGCAGGGGGACACTTACTGTAGCACGCAGTCGGGGATCTGTACGTGTTCCATGGGGATGAGTTGCTCCAGATCCTCCAAGCTGTGCACATACTGGATCTTGTTGATGAACTTGACACTGGCAGGAGAGGAGGGGAGGTTGCCCAGAGCCAGCAGGCACGATGGCAGACAGGGATGCACATACACAGACCAATTACAGGATGCCCTGAGCACTTCTGTTTAAAGCTCCTTTCCCACCCAATCTCAGCTTCTACCTGCTGCCTCTACTGGGGTAGACAGAGCAGAGCCCAGGGTCTCCCCTTGCAAGAGGGGAGAGGTCCTAAGCCATGTATCTGACCTTGATCCCTGCCAAGCTGAGGCACTGTTTAAAGGAAACAGAGAGGTAAGCGATTCTGTGAGGCTCTAGGCTGTCTCTCCATCCACCCTAAGAATTGCCCCTCTTCCTTCATTTTCCCAAGAATGCTGTCCTGGCACTCTTGGCACTGCCCAGGACAACACCCATCATCATTTGGGCACATGAAAGGCACACATGAGACTGGATGAATGCTTCTTCCTGTCCAAACTCGTACTCAAGCTGTCTGGTGGGTAGCACATGGTGCTTTGTCACCAGCATGTTGCTTTAAACTCACAGTTAAAAAACAAAGTCAAATATATGGTGAACTTGCTACCATGTGCTTACATTGCAGCACTGTACACCTTACCAATGCTGCCAATGTAGTAAGTGCAAGGTGGCAAGTTTGTGAACTTAATTGTCAGATTTGGGGGATGCCAACAGCTCCGATGGCCATTCCAGAAAAAGAGTTCCAAAATGGCTGTGAAGGGTGGACTAGGCACTGGCGTCGGTGCACAGCTTCCCATGGGGAGTCCTTCGAAGGTGACCGTAGTGATAGTCAGCAATGAGGTACGGAGCACTTTGTCTAGGACGAGTTCGTGAGATTAACTGTCCGGCCTCGTGGGTCCAAGTCCAGAGGGCTCTGAGGGTGGCGTGATTGGATTTGTTAGGAAGGTTTTTTGTTGTGCCCTCTCAGAGCCAACACTTGCTGCTTTCAGTGCTGATTAATAAATACAGGTGAAAATCACACCATGCCGATCACACCCACCACGCCTGTTGTTGGAAATGATACCCAAACTCCTGTGACAGTGCTTTGTCTGCCTGTGAGCCCAGCTTTCTGTCTCATGTTGCATGTGTGTGTGTGTGTGTGGGGGGGGGGCATCTTGGGAGGGAGAATTCCAGTCCGGGGCAAGGTGCATTTCCAACGTTTAGATCAGCATGGAGCACAGAGGAATTTCCCTGGAGTTACAATCACAGAACTTCAGGGCTGGACTGCAGCTCAGAATCCGTCTCCACTTTCCTTGGCTTTTAAATGGTGAAATTTGTTTTTTCTCCCCTCTCCCCTCTTTTATCTTAAAAACTCAAAAAGAGACCTTCAAAATTCGCCATGGGAAAACCCAGCAAGAGGGAATCATCTGCCTCGAATAATGGGATATTGAGGACAGAGTGCAGTTCTGTTAGGCCAAAGCGTGTATTCACCGTTTTGTCCGGTCGGTTCATCATCAGCGCAAATGATCCATAATTAGTGTCTTATTCACTTGCTTTCACTAATCTTAGTAAGAGTGTCTGAAGTTACCTCCTTTCAAATCCTTCACACTGTGAGTGTCTTTCAAGGTAAAGTATGGCCCTGTCTCTTAAATTCATCAGAGATTCTTAATTGGGAATGTGGGCATGGAAGATCTTGATTCAATTCCATGTTTGGAATGCCATTAAATTAAATGTGCATTCAATTTTTATGTGATTGACTAGGGCACTCTACATGCCTAATTTTGTTTTCCTTGATCTGTTTCTCCGGGTGCTGCTATATTGTAAGGCAAAGGGTGAATGCAGCAGGCTTGGCGTGCCCAAAGCCTGCACGTTGCAAAGGAAGGACAGGCGGTGGGTACTCGTGGGAGGTCATCTGTAAGCTTAGAATTGCCTTGCCTGGTAAGGTCTAAGGTCACCTGGGGCCTTGAGCCCTGCTGCATAGTCTGTGCTAACAATGTGATTTACGAGTGTGGTGTGGGTCTTGGGGCACGTCATATTAATTAGACCCCTTGAGTGACTACAGACCGAGTAACTGTGGTCAGCCACATGGGCTCCATTCCTGTGTGGCTAAGTCCCACTGAAAACCCTGGACACTAAGGTGACCTTCCTGCTTGGCAATACCTCTATTATACATGTTGTCACATGTCCTTGATTAGAGAATTAAGGGCTTTTTGGTATAACTCCACTAAGAGGGGACAACTGGAAGCTCACTTGTGGTGTCTCCTGGACTCCCTATTCAGCCTTTTCCTTTACTGATTTAGATCTTCATTCTTCCACTCTAATAAAATATAATCATGAGTACAACAGCTTTTCTGGGTCCTGTGAGTCCTTTCAGGGAATCTTTGAACCTGAGGGTGAGTTCATGTGTTGGTTCATTCATTACTGGCCAGGAGTAGGTTGGACCCTCTTAGAATCCTAATGGCCTCCACCCAGATTCTGGGGGAGTGTGGTGGGCTAGTGACATTGCTGTGTGACTTTGGGTGAGTTTCTTGACCTTTCTGAGCCTCAGTTTCCTCATCCATGAAATGGGCACAATCATACCAGCCTCTCAGGGTTGTGATTGTAAAGGTTCAAAGGTATCCAACATTCACTATGGGAGAGCTGGCTTTTATTTTTCACATGTTTGTCACTTAATAACAGTACCTGCGGTTTAAAATTGTTTAAAGCAATAACAAGTATTCAGCATAGAAAAGCTGGAAAATGAAGATTAAAAGAAAAAAGACGCATAATCACCCATGTGGGTATCTGGGCATAGGTTACAATCTCACCTGATGAAAGGGCGGGAGATGGCCAGCACAGTGCGAATGAACCAGGATGGGTGCACGATGATTAAGGACTTCAAGTTTTTCCGCAGCCTGTGTGGGACGACAGAGGGCGCAAGATGGGCTCCTGGGGGCAAGCCCTGGGGAAGGGGGAGCTAACAGGTGTCGCCTCGTCTGTGCTCCCTTAGGCTCTATGATTTTACAGGGACAAGGCGGAGCCTGCAAAGCTAAGCCGCTTGGCAGAGTTTATGGTGACAGAGCTGATGTCTAGTCCTAGCGCTCTCAGACTGGAGAGTCTGAGCTTTTCATTGCGTGGCCACACCACCTCCCTTCCTGGAAGAATTTCTGGGGCACCCTCATTCTGACCAACTATGTGATTATGTTGAATTATATCCCCTCAAATTCATGTGCTGAAGTCCCAACATCCAGGATCTCAGAATGGGACATTATTTTGAGGGTCATTACATTGCAGCTGTAATGACTTAAGGTGAGGTCATACTGGAGCAGGGTGGGCCTCTAATCCAAGCTGAGTGATGTCCTTATATAAAGGGGAAACTGGGACACAGACATGCACAGGGAGGTGCCATGTGGCAATAAAAGAAGAGTTTGGGGTGATGTGTCTATAAGCCAAGGGATGCCAAGGACTGCCAGTGACCACCAGAAGTGGGGAGAGACATGGAACGGATTCTCCCTCAGAAGGAACTGCCTCTGCTGGCCTCCGCCTCGGGGCCCCTTGCACACCCAGGCAGCCTCCCAGCTCCGCCCGCTCACCTCCTATCGATCATCTGGTAACACTTCTTCAGCCAGCCAATGCCGGGCATCCTCCGCCGGGGGGTGGCACCATTCAGGTACACAATCATGTAATCCTCCGCCACCAGTAGTTCCAAACTGCTGATGACGTACCTGGTCATGGGGCGCAGAGGACAGGAGATCCAGTGAGAGGATGCCGAGTTAGGAAACCCCAGGACCTGAGATTGAACACCTAGGGCACCTGCCTCCTTTGCTTCCTCCTGCTCTGGCTGTGCCAGCCACACCAGTTCAGGTGTTGTTGGTTGTCCTGGCACACTCAGGATAGGGTGGATGTAAATCACCCAGACCACCCCAAATTTGTGTCATTGGGTATGGTGATCAGAGTAGTTACTCTTTAATTGAGCACTTACTTTGTGCGGGATACTTTAATGCATGACCTCATTAGTATCTCCATTAATGCTGGGAAATGGGTCTCAATAGCCCTAGAAATAGCTGGGGAACAGGCAGCCACAGCAGATGGTCCAGTGTACTGGATGTTAGGGACCTGGGGTCCATCCTGGCTCTGTCTCTCCGAGTGATTTCAGAAAACTTTTCTTCTCTCTCAGCCTCTACTTTCCCATCTGTAATTGGGGAGACTGGGCTCCCTAGTATCTCAGGCCACTTCCCATTCTGACCTTCCATGGTACCTCCTCGTCCTCTGATCCACCTGGCACCCAAGCTTCACTGAATAAAAAGGAAATCTTCATAATAACAATCATGAGTAATGGTTTACTGAGCTCTTACTGTTATCTGCCAGGTGCTTTATATCTACTCGTATTATCTGTTTCTTATGGGTACCTATATGTCCTTGGGCAAGTGACTTAACTTCTCTGTGCCTCAGGCTCTACACCTATAGAATGAGAGGCCAAGGTGCCTCTCACTGTGGTGAGGGTAGAGTGTATTATCACCTACAAAGCACTTAGCCTCGCGGCTGCCACATAGTAAATGCTCAGTAAATGATAGTGATGATGATGATGATTGCACCAGTGAGGCCCAGTTGGACAAGCAGGGGACTCAGATCCAGGTCTACTGGCCACCTAGTCCCACCCTGGAGCCAGGCAGAACCCCCACCCAACGTGGTTCTTGCAGCCAGGTCCAGGCCCTTGGCTGGGACTCTCGGAGCTGTCGGCAGCCGGGACGGAGCTGGTGGGCCACTTACAGGAAGAGGTGCTCCATGATGTAGTGGTAGTCGGGCGAGCTGCTGTCAGGGAGGAAGCAGGCAGCAAAGACGATAATGGCGTTGAGCCCTTCACCATAGTACCCTGGGCAGAGGCAGCCAGTGAGCGTCCCCGGGCAGAGATGCACAGAGCCCTCTCTGAGCTCCAACTCTGAGCATCTCTGCCCCTAACCTGTCTCTGCCTTGGTGGGTAACGCCAGCCACCCTTGTAGATGCCCCCTGTGTGCACCCCACACATCCATGCCTCGCCCTCATGCAGATTTCACCCCCGCCCACTCAGAGACAAGGGCTTAACATCCCGGTGGCTTCAATGAAGAGACTGAGGTTCAGAGAGGGCCACTGATGGGGCTCCAGTTGCCCAGCTGGACCAGGAGGGGGCCTGAGGGGTGTGACCTCACCTCCGTGGGTCACCACCCTCATGTAGGGCCGGATCATGTGCAGGTCAATTCGGTGCTCTTGTTCTCCAATGATCACTGTCCGCCACAGGCGCCCATTGGCGGCACTGCCGTCCTCGGCTGCGCCGTCCCCAAACAGATCCGCACTGTCCCCAGGCATGTTCTTGGCGGCGGCCACGGGGGTGTCATCTGGAAGCAGCAGGTCAGGGGTAAGCAGAAGGACTCCTGAGTCCAGACATCGCACCCCAGCCTCCCCCAATCTCCTCCCGACCCCCTTGGCCGCCTGTGCCCACGGAGCCCGCACCGCTGTCCCCAGGCCACCGGCAAAACCACTGACCTACACTTCACTGACCCATGGTGTTCGCCTGGGGCTGCTGGGGAAAATGGGGAGGCCGGCAGCCAAAGAGTCACGCCCAGGTAATTGTTTTCAGGCCGTGGAACTCCGGAAAGTGCTGGGGTAGATGTCAGGCAATCAGCCTGGGTAGAGCTCCTTTCTATGGACGACTTGCTGTGTGACCTTGCACCCATTCTTTCCCTCTTTGGGCCTCTCAGGGTCCTTCACCTCTCTCAAAATATCCGCATGTCCCCGCCCCCACCATTCATCCCGCAGTCTTCCTGCCTCAGGAGGCGGCTTGGCTGTATTCCCAGCAGCGCAGGCCCCCGATCCCACGCGTTATCGCCGACTCCTTCTTCCCTTTATATTGCACATTGTCCCAGCAGATGCTGTGGCTCTACTTTCATCCCCACGGCCACCACCATTATGGCCTTCCTGACCTGTGTTTTTGCCTTGGGATGTCAGCTCAAATAATACCCACTCTGTGAAGCCTGTCCTGACCACCCTTCAAAAGGAACCCCTACCTCCCAGTCACCCCAGCTCAAGGTGTCTCATTTGGAGCATTTCTGACATTTGGGGATGGATCATTCTCTGGGGGCAGGGGCCATCCTGAGTATTGTGGGATGTTGAGCAGCATTCCTGGTCTCCACCCCCAGTTGTGACAACCACAGATGTCCCCAGACATCACCAAGTATCCCCTGGGGAGGTAGAATCCCCTCTCAGAGGAGACCCCCTTCCTATGCCATCACCTCAGCTAATTTTCTCATATCACTGACGACCAGCTGCAATGATGTCGTGCACATTATGTCACTTTTATCTCTGACCACCATGCCTGCCGGTGGGCACCATCGATTCCTGACATATTCCTTCCATATCCCCAATGTTGCACAAATACTTGTGGAGTCAGTTGAAGGCACTTCCTTTTGATTGTGGTCACCTTCAAGAATCTAATGGAATCCACATTCCCCCTGAAAATTTCACAAGGTTACAGGAAAAATGTGTGTGGAGTCGCCAGGGCACGTAGATCCTCCTGGGGCTGTTCTGTGAGCCCTGGGTTTGGACGAGGCTGACCAGACATCCTGTTTTAAATGGGATAAGAAAACAACGGTACCGTCCCATTTCAAATGGTCCCTAGGGTCAGCCGACTGACACCTTGTGTTTATCCCAGTGAGACTGGGCTGACGATATGTACCATTGTAAATGGGACAATGCCATTGTTTTCTGTCCTGTTTAAAATGGGGTATCTGGTCAGTCTAATTTGGACCCCTGCCCCTCCTTGCTGGCTGGGGAAGGCAACAGGAGCGCCGAGTCCGACCTGGGGACGGTCAGGGGCCATGAACAAGCCTCGAGCTTACCTTCCCACTCCAGTTCGTTGCCGTTCCCCAGGAACTCCAGTGAGTCTGTCTCATCGGGGGTCTCGATGTCATCCACGTTGATGTCCAGGTCGTCAGGGGTGTCCAAGAAGTCGTCAGACAGCAGGGAGCCCTCACTCTGATCTAGGGAAATGTTGATCTCTGGGGCGACCAGGGTCTTTCGTTTGCGGTGGGTTCCGTTGAAGTTCAATGTGTTGGGAGGGGCTTGGGGAAATAGGAAAACAACAAAACAAAACAAAAACAGGTGCTGCTTTTTTTTCTTTGTCCTCCTCTCCACTTCCTGACCTAGTGGGAGCTGCATCCCATTGTGTGGTAGGCTCACTACCTATATTTTGGAGATGAGAAATTGGAGGCACAGAGAGGCTGAGCAATCAGCTCAAGGACACACAGCAACACCACTGTCCCGACTGCATGACGGTGCCCACACGTCTCTCACCCATCATGGCCACTGTCCCTGCAGGCCTTGGAGCAGAAAAACTCTCTTTTCTGACAATCTTCCTGAGAGGCATGGCCTCTAACATTTCTACGGTGACAATCCCAGGCAGAACCTAGACCTAGAAACAGCACACCCATTTCTGTATGTATGGAAACTTACAGGACGTTTCTTCTGCAGGACTGCCAAGTGAGTCCATCCCTGTCTCTTCCGGGAGTGGCCTGTGGACCCAGTCGGGAGCAGACATCAACCAAGGGGCACCGCAAATCCAGCCACCGGAGCGGGGAGTTCAGACAGAGCAACAACAATGAAACTTGTTTAGTTCTGGGGAATCATTGGGACAAAATACATCTGTTCATTAGCACAGAAAGTCATAGAACACCAGTGCTGGGCTCCCTGCAGATTACCTAATGAATACTCTCATTTTTTATTTATTTATTTATTTTATTGGAGAAAGCTGAAGCCAAGAGAGGGAGGGTCTTATCATTGTTACACCATTTCACATACTCATATTATGGGATAAAAGCAGCATTCTGTATGAGGTGACCCGCAGGCTTTGATCTCTGATGAATTGTTGCTATTAAATGCAGCAAGAAGTTATCCAATGGCCACAGCAGTCACCTGGAGGAGCTCTCCACAGCCGACACTGGGACAGTTTGAGCAACAACAATAACAACACAAATAAGAGTATTGGATTGTAACCCAAAGTGTAAAATAAAATGTCCATGAGTCCATAGGGGTATAAATAGATGATTGAATAAATAAATAAAGGGGAGATGAGACAACCTTCCTGTACAGAATTCCAAATTTTATATCTATCTATCTATCTATCTATCTATATAGATATATAGATATAGATATAGATATATAGGTATAGATACTCCACCCTCAGGAGATGAAGAATGGCTTCCTACTCTTTTACGTGGGTTGGGCAGAGCGACTTCCAAAGAGGACAGCATGGAAAGCGGGAGAAAGTGGCTTTACAGTGGAGAAAGCTGACAAACACACTCAGCCAGGGGATCAAGGTCAACATCAACAGTGATGTCATGGTGACACATGACCTGCCTGGAGGTGATGGGATGAGAAAGGCCCTGCACCCTGGGGTCTTCCTCCCAGAACCCATCACCCCCCCATCTAACCATGAGAAAAAGACCAGACAAACCCCAATTTAGGAACATTCTACGAAATCCCTGACCCTCCTCAAAACTGTCAAGGTCGCCAAAAACAAGGAAAGTCTGAGAAACCGTGACAGCCCAGAGGAGCCTACGGAGATGTAATGACTGAATGTCATGGAGAATTCTGGACGGGGTCCTGGGGCAGAGAAAGGACATTAGGGGAAAAGGGCTATGGAAATCTGAATGAATTGTGGACTTTAGTAAATAATAATGCATCAATACTTGTCCATTAATTGTGACAAATGCACCAGCCTAATGTAAGTTGTTAATAAAAGGAGAAACTGGGTGCTGTAATGTTTCTGCAAATTTTCTGTAAATATAAAACCTCTAAAACATAATGCTTTTTAAAATACTGCCAACTATGCATTTGTGCCCCTTTAACGTTGGTTAAGAACAAATTTGCAGGATAAGACCTGTTTCTCTGGTGATGCCCAGACTGCTTTTTGGAGCGACAGCTCCCTCATACCCGGTTGCTTTCGCTCCCGGGGGAAATACTCAATTCCAGGGGGAAGGTTTTCAGGGCGTGCTGACTCAGTGAAGCAATCCAGCGTTAGTTCATTTCTGCAACTCAGCAGAGCCCACTCAGCTGAAAGGGGAGCTGATTAGACTGGGAAGGATGGTAGCATGCGTTCTCCTTTCCTTTTCAAAAAGGCTTTATTTCCTCAACTCTGTTCCTCACAGGGGATGAGCTGGCACCCTTTGCAGGGTGGAACCTATCCATGCTTTCTTTCTTTTCCTCCCTCCCATCTTCCTCTCATTCACCAGGCATCAAATGTTCTTTGAGTAACCACTCCCTTCCAGGTGCTTTTGTAGGTCTTGGAGGTAAAGGCTGAATCAGGTGTTGCCTTGTTCTCATGGAGCTCAAAACAGAGCAGAGGCTCAAAGGAAATGAAGACATATGTCCACACAAAAACTCAAACTCAAATGTTCACAGCAGCATGATGCACAATAGTCAAAAAGTGCTATCCATCAATGGATGAAAGGATAAGCAAAGTGTGGCCCAGCCATACAACGGAGTATTAATGAAAAGGAGTGAGGCGCTGACACTTACTACAATGTGGCTGGACCTTGAACACACGGTGGTGCTCAGTGAGAGAAGCCGGACACACAAGGCCTCACAGTGTGTGATTCCATGTATGTGACATGTCCAGAACAGGCACATCCACAGACAGGGAGTGGGTTAGTGGTTGCCAGGGGCTGGGGAAGGGGAGTGAGAGGTGACTGTTAAGGAGGATGGGCTTTCTTTTTGAGGTAATGGAATATTCTGGAATTAGATAGTGGTGATGATTGCACAACATGTGAGTGCACCAAATGCCACTGAATTATGCATTTAAAATGGTTAATTTTCTGTTATATGAATTTCACCTCATTTTTTTTTTTTACAAAAAGGAAAGTTTCAAATAAAATCAGAAGGTTTTAGAGTCAGAGGGTGCTGAAGAGTCAACTCACATGCCAGTTCTGTTCCTCATCTGTAGTTGCCACCACTGCTTCCAACATGGTGACTCATGATAAGTCCAGGGTTCCGGAGTAGAGGAAGCACATTGCCCATGTGCAAGGTTACCCCAAATTACAGACTGATAGCTGATGCACCACCCCTAGTTCTGCCCTGCCCACACAGCATTTAAAAATATTTTAAATTTGCAGTCAAACCAGAGATGTAACACCAAAAGTCTAGCTTTCTGTCTTTTCTTAAATTAGATCTGTCCTACACATGTGGTAACCACCACCAGAAGCTAACCGTCCACCACTCCTGTTCATCTGGGTGTCAGAATTCCCTTCTAGCTCCTTCTCTCATTTACACTGCCTGCTCAGCACCCTTCAATGGCAACAATTCCTATTCCAGATTCAACTAGAATCATTAACTTTCCCCATGGACAGGGCACTCATTGTGTGCCAGGTTGGAATGTCCATAGCATGACCTCATTTGCTCCTCACAGCAGACCCTATGAGGCAGGCAGAAGCCCATTTCACAAAGAGGCAATTAAGGCTGAGTAAGAGGACCAACTCAGAGCTGAAATGACCAAGGTGGCAGAGCTGATTTCAGTCATTGCCCTCTACTGCTCCCTTGAGCCTGGTTAGCACACGTGCACCAACCCCAGTGGGGACAACAATGAAGAAACCTCTCCTTGGCCTAGTCAGGACCATGCTGTCTGGCCACCAGCTCCCCCCGGCAGAGGAAAATTAGGCTGTTGTGCAGCTGGTGTTGTCTTTGGTTTTCATCAGGATGTGATTCAGCCTCTCAACCCTGAAGGGTCCGTGTAGATCCTACATTGGCCACTATTCTAGAGAACTGTTGCTCAGCTGCTGTCAAAATGTCAACGTGGGAAAAACATCTAACTACTCAGTGGCACAGGCTAGTAAACCAAGGAGTGTCAGTAAAACAGTGCAGTGTCTAGGGGAACCTGGGAGCAAACATTGCTGCTGCTCTCCTGTGCTGTGCTATGTGTCTGGGCAGTGCCCTTCCCTCTCTGAGCCTCAGTTTTCCTCATTGGTAAAATGGGAATAGAGCTAGTATTAATAGTACCCACTTTTCATTCATTTCCCAAATATATTAGGTGTCTGGGCTCTGGGAAACGTATAGTGCTGAATGAGACAGATGGTTACATACAGTTTAGATGGGGTTATGGGCAGCTTTCTGCCAACCTGGCCAGGCTCTAGTCCCCAGTTATTCGATTAAACACTCGTCTAGGTATTGCTCGGAAGATATGGGGTAGATGTGGTTCGCATCTACAATCAACAGTCTAGTGGACCTCATGCAACTGAAAGGCCTTAGGTATTCCCCAGGATGAAAGACTTTGCAGCATCAATCCCAGCCTGAGCTTCCAGCTTGCCCTATGGGTTTCAGACTTGTCAGCTCCTACCAATTCCTTAGGATAAATCACACACACACACACAGACACAGACACAGAGACACAGACACACACACACACACAAACACACACACACACAGACACACAGACAGAAAGACACACACACACACACAGACAGACAGACACACACACACGCAGACACACACACACACACACACACCCTCCAGCATTGGGAAATTGCCTGGCACCAGAGATGCTTATGTTGATTTACATATAATTTTGTATGTATGACTATGTATTTATATATATCTACATACAAATAATATATTAAAATATAATGCATACTATAAAATGTGCATAATTATGAATAATTGCATATGCATAATACAAATAAATATAATTATTTATTAATATAGACAATACAATAAATATGATAATACAAATTTTATATATATATATATATATATATATATATATATATATATATATATATATCACATATATAATGAAAACCAACTAGTTCTGTTTCCATTCTCTTTTTTATTTTGGGTAGCTCCCTGGCTGGGAATGGAACCCAGGCCGCGGCGTTTACAGCGCTGAAGCCTTAGCCACTACACCACTAGGGGACCCCTATTTCAGTTTCTTTGAAGATCCCTGACTGATACAAGGAGAGGAAGATAATAACCAAGTAAACAAGGAGATAAACAAGGCAGATGGTGATACTTGCAAACAAAGAAAATAAGCAAGATAAAGAAGGAGTAGCGGGAGGATGCAATTACCGGGTAGTCGGGGAAGGCCTATTTAAGGAGGTGACTTTTGAGTGGAGTCTTGAAAGCAAGAGGTTGGCATCATAGGAAGACTGGGGGAAGGGCATTAGAGATAGAAGGCATAGCAGACACAAAGGCCCTGAGGCCAAATAAGCTTGGTGAGTTCTAGGAATAGATCAGAAAGCGGACCAAAGTGCCGGGGACAAAGACAGCAATGAGGAGGAGGAATGGATGTAGAATGCGGGTGGGGAGCGTGGAAGGGCCAGGGGAGGTGCTATCATGGGGGTGGGAGGAGGTCAAGAAGCTGAAGCACCTGGCATAGTCCCCAGAATGCAATGGATGTTCAATACATGTTCCAGATTATGCTGGAGAACTGGAGGAGCTGACTCAGCAGGACTCCAGGCCCTTGGAGGAAAGTCCACAGCTTCCTGACAAAGGTCAAGCAAATACCTGCCCTGCTTGTTCGCAGGGCTGCAGCTTTCAATGCCAGGTGAGACCTGTTATTTCTCCAAATTCCAAGAAAATTTCACATTATGCAGAGCCGAACCCCCTCAAGAACCTGAGATGAATCCAGGTGGCTCTCAGTAATGGGCAGACTATGGAAAAAGTGGGGTTCCCCTTAATACACAAGGAATACACTGTGGCTTTATCCTTTCATAGTGGGTTGAATTGTGTTTGCCCCAAAAGGTAGTTCAGGTCCTAACCCCAGTGCCTGGGAATGGGACCTACTTGAAAATAGGGTATTTGCAGATGTAACTAGTTAAGATGAGACACTAAATCCAATGAGTAGTGTGCTTATAAAAAGGAAGTTTGGCCACAGACACTCAGAAGAGAAGGCCATGTGAAGATGGAGACAGAGATTACCGGGCACTGATGCATGTAAAAGCTGAGGGATGCCAAAGATTGCCAACATGACCAGAAACTGGAAAAGGCAGGAAGGATTCTCTACTAGAGTCTCCTGAGGGAGCATGGCTCTCCTGACACCTTGATTTTGAACTTCAAGCCCCCAGAACTGTGAAAGAATACATTTCTGTTGTTTTAAGCCACCCAGTTTGTGGTACTTTACTATGGTAGCTCAGAAACTCATGCACCCTCTCAATATGAAATCCAAATCTCTTACCTGGGCATCCCTCAGGATGTGAAGTCTGTGAACCTTCCAACCTCATGCCTGTGATTGAGCTGGGTTCTCGGACTGCATTCCCTACCATGCCAAGGTCTTCTTTGCCTCAGTACCTTTGCACATCCTATCCCCTCTGCCCAGAGCACTGCTTCCTGCTTTTAGGTATTTTGTTAGTTTGGGACTACAGCAGAATAAAAAGTTACAAACAGACAAAACCCCCCAGCCACTCAGTTGTGAAAGGATCAGTCAGACATCTAATCCTGCACCTGCCTCTTAGCTATGAGATCCTGGTCAAGCCCTTCTGTGTCTTGGTTCTCAGTTTCCCTACTTAATCTTTCAGTCCCTCAACCTGCTTCTGGTGGCCTCAGAGCCTTTGCATGTGTTGTTCTCTCTGCATGGAATGCTCAGCCCCTACCCCCAGCCTCCTTTCCCTGTTCATCTTTCTTCATTCTTCACAGCTCAGGATCAGCACCTTCTCCAACCTCCACAACCCAGTCGCACCCAACCCTAGCACTCCAAATGCCAAGAACGCACCTGCGATTGCACATTGGGTTGTAAGGTTAAAGGAGACAGCCTGTCTCTGCCCCAGACTGTGAGCACTCCATGAGGGAGGCTGTCTTGCTCTCTCCATGAGTCCCCAGTATCTTGCCCAGGGCCTGGTATACAGTCAGTGCAGTTCATTAGAGTGAATTAATGGAGAAAACAAGGTAGTGAGATAGATAATCTCCAGGCTGCCCTCAGCTCAGCCTCTATAGGAATCTGCAGAAGGACAGGAAGTGAAGGAAGACATGGCAAGATGATGGCAGCAGGAGGGGCTTGTGGGCACAGGGCAAGCACTCTGACACCCACCGGGAAACTCGAAGACACCCCAGAGAAGTGAGCTGGAAGGAAAAGAATCATGTGTTGTCTGCACAAGACAGAGGTGCTTATGTTGAGATACAGCTGGATATGAGATCAAGGAGCTGCACTCATTTCTTCCAGAACAAGGAAGACAGAAGCCTTGGCAAAGGCATGGCTCACGACCCAGGGCTGCACAGCGAGACTACTATCCTGCCAACACTGAACTACTGAAGAGTTAGGGACTCTGCAGCTGGGGGAGACTCACTTGAAATTCACATTTGCAGCTGCAGTCAGCCCCACTTTTGTCTCCACAAGGCTTGGGAGAGGAGCTATCTTTTAAAATATGGGGGCAGTGTGGAAAAAAGGAACTGGAGTGAACAAGATACAAGTTAATAGGAACAATACTGAAGGGGACAATTACTTTGGGCAGCCTTTATCACTTAGACAGCCCATCTTAGCCATCTAGCCCCACATGCCTCATGTAATTCTCACAACAACTTTGTGAGTGAGGGATGATTGGTCTATTTTACAGAAAGGAAAACTGAGGCACAAAGATGCTTGAAGAGTTGTCCAAGGTGGCTGGGCAAAACCATTGGGGTTTGAATCAGAAGGTTCTCAAAGTCCAGACACAGGAGTGCTTTGGTCTCAGCAGAGGCCAGAGATGGTGGGACCAGAGGGGAGCTAAGACTGGCCAGAGACCCTCTCTGAACCCTCCGCGTTTGGTGCTGGAAGGAATGTACCAAGGTCACCCCATCTGACTCCACCTTTTACATGGGAGGAAACAGATCCCCCATGCCAAGAGCAAGTGACTGCTCTCAAAGCCAGTTCTTCTCCATTTCAGAGCAATCCTAACTACATCAGGGATTCCTTGTAAAGCAATTGATCCTGAATTTGCCCAAACTGCAAAGTCTGGGTGTCATGAGACCCCTTTCTACATATGCAGGCATTAGCACTCCTTATCTTACAGAGTTGAAGATAAAGACTTATAGGAGGGTCTATGGAAAGGAAAGAACATTCCAAAGGTGAAAGAACAGGAGCTCAGCCCCAATACAGTGACCATCTTTCTCAAAATACTTGCATTCCTGGAGACAAACTCCTGCCGACGGCAGTACGGGGCAGACAAGAGAATCTCAGCCCTTCTGAGAACGGGCACCTCTCACTAGAAAGGACCACAGGTACATGTGCAAAATGTAGAGATTGAAAACACTAGATTCGGGAGAGTGCTAAATTAAAATTCAAATGAGGAAGTGACACCCTCCACATTGCAGCTTCTACTTGGACACAATCAACAAGGACCTCGAGACTTCTTGCAGCAGCCCATTGTGGTTTTGAAAAGGACTGGTTGTATAATACGTATATCAGACTATTTGAGTCCAGTATATTCTATACTGGACTCAAACCAGTGTCCCTTTTGTGCCCATTGTGCATCAGCCTACTTGCAGTTCTGCCCTTGATGCCCTCGCTGACTGAGATTTCTGGAGCTGGAGATGCTCTTTAAAGTCCCTTTTCCAGGGAAAACACGCTCAGTCTCTTTGACTATTCCTCCCCAGATGGTTATGCAACTAACTCTTGGTTATCACCTCCTGGGGGTGAAGTCCTTGCATGAGTGGTATCCAGCCAGTGAACTATGGCAGCCTGTGCTGAGGATGTTTTCTCTTACCCAAAGCCTTACTGGCGGAGGAGAGAGGGCGGGTGGTGGTAGGGGAGCCAGAGAGACAAGGCCTGGTGGGTCACGCATACCAGCAGTGGAGTCACACGCTTTCTTCCTACACTGGAAGTTTTTTTTCCTTCCAGTGACTGTCACTCATTCACCCAGTATCTGTTGAGTGCCAAGTGTATGCCAAGCTCTGTCCTCATCCCGGCATACAGCAGTGATCAAATCAAAGGCCTCTGCTCTCACAGGAATCTATTTGGGGGCAGGATAGGCTGTAAGATAACTATGTAAAAATATTTAGTGTAGTAGGTAGTATGAGTCTCCTATGGCTGCTGTAATAAATTACCACGAACTTAGTGACTCAAAACAACGCAGATGTATTCTGTTATGATTCTAGAGGCCAGAAGTAAGTCCAAAATCAGTTTCACTGGGTTAAAGGCAAGATGAGAGCAGGGCTGGATCCTTCCAGAAGCTCCGGGAGAGAGTCTGTGTCCTGCCTTTTCAAGTTTCCAAGGGCACCTGCGTCCCTGGGCTCTTGGCCTCCTCCTCCCATGACTCCAGTCTTACTTTTGTCATCACAGCTTCTGCTGCAGTCACATCTTCCTCTGCCTCCCTCTTTTGAGGACTCCTGTGATGACACTGAGGACTCACCTAGGTAATCCAAGGTCATCTCCCCATTTTAAGACTCTTAGTCACATTTGCAAAGTGCCTTTCGCTATGTAAGGGATCACTCTCAGGTTCCAGGGGTTAAGAAGTGGATATCTTTTGTGGGGCTGTTACTCAGGAACTGGGGAGGGGGTAATAAAGAGGCCAAGAGGTCCTCTCTGAGCAGGTAGCTTGTGGGCAGAGGCCTGAAGGAGAGGAAGGAGGCCTGGGTGTTTGGGGAAGAGTGTTCCAGGCAGAGGGAACAGCCAGTGTGAAGTCTGAAAGTCAGAGGCAGCTGGGCACGGCAAAGGAACTGGAAGGAAGCTACTGGGGCTGGAGGGGCCTGAAGGGGACAGAGAGTGATGGGAGTGAACTCAAAGAAGCAGGCAGAGGCTGAACTCTGGATTCTCCTTGGGATGGGCATTTGTCCCAGGAGTTTTAGCATGGCTGTGACATGGTCCCTCTGGCTGTTTCAGGCAAAAATACGCTATTACCTGGATTCATGGGAGCCCAGGAAGGACTATCGTAAGAGTCCATGGGATGGGTTTACAAGAATGTTTAGAATTCTTAAAATAGCATGGAAGTGTGAGCTTTTTTGGCCCTTTGGTGGGGTAGGGGGTGAGGTGGGAATCAATCTTAAATAATGCAGCAGATAATCATTACTGGCCTGGCCTGGTCAAGTGGTGGTGTCCCCGCACCCCACCTGGGAGAAGCGCCAGGCCCACCTCCTCTGTGGCTGACAGGGACACCCGGGGAGCTGTACCTGGGAAGATCTTCATCCTGCCATTCTTCCTTCACATCCACATTTTCCATCCGGAGTGTGGCTTCTGTGGTCCCCATGGGAGCTGGGAAGAGGTGCTGATCTGAGGCAGGGATGAATTCTGAAGGAGAGTCATGGATGGAGGTTTTATTGGACAATCATCCTAATAACAACAACCTCCCACCCATGTGCAGCACTTCACATCCATCTGCAAAGAACTCTTGCATCCATCGTCTTATTAAATTGTTGCCAAGCTCCGTGGGGCTTCCCCACTTTACAGGTGGGAAAACAGACACGTAGGTAGTGATGAACATCCACCCACGTGGGTCTGGAGTTTGAACACAGGTGAGAGGCTGAGGAGGCTCCACCTACAAGCCCTCCTCCCTTTGAAGCTCTGAAATTCACACTTTCCCTGGGCTCATCAGCCCTCCTTTATCTTGGATTTCTTTTTTTTTTTTTCTTTTCGGTGTGTGGGTAGCTCCCTGACTGGGAATCAAACCCAGGCCGCAGCGCTGACAGCGCCAGAGCTGAAGCCTTAAGCCACTACACCACCAGGGAACTCCCATTTATCTTGGATTTCAACTGGGAAACTATAAACCAACTAATGTCACTTGTACTAAAGTGCTGATGACTGATACACTTAAGCTTCCTCACTGGGACTGATACTTTCACACAGGACCTAGTCAACCTCAACCCATTCCTATCTGCTCCAGGCCACCTGCCTTGCCCTTTTGTCCCCCGACAAAGGAGCAAGTTCTGATAGCCTGCTGACCCGAAGGCTAAAGAAGGCAGTGTGCAAAGAAACTGAGGTCGGAAGTTAGGATCATAATTACTATCAGCCACAAAATGCCAGTTTTGTTTTTATTGTTTACAGAGCCAACTGGGGGCAGAAGCAGAGTTAATGCAGTGCTCTAGGTGGTGGCTTAAGTGCTAGGATATCTGGGAGCAGTCAGCTGCTGAGTGAGGTTGACCTTGGGTATACTCTGGGGTATGGCAGACTCTCAGGCTTGTCACCTCTCTGAACCTCAGTTTCCCTATCTGTAAATGAAAGAGCTGGGCTAGAAATAATCTCTATGATACCTTTTGGCCATAACATGTCAGGATCTTATGAGTCAACTGACACCACAGGTTCTGTGGTTTTAAACTGGTGGTTCTCCACTGAGGGTGATTCTACTCCCCTTTTCCCCGGGGGACGCTTGACAATGTTTGGAAGCATCTTTGATCATCACAACTGGAGGAGGGGTGCTCCTGGCACCGAAAGGGTGGGAGCCAGGGATGCAGCTCAACACCCTGCAGTGCCCAGGGTATGATACAGCCCCAAATGTTGCTAGATCTGAGATTGAGAACCCTGTTTTAATCTGCAGGTTTCTGAAAGGACTTCAGGCATGGGTTTGGCTGTCATTATACAGTGCCTCCTGTGTCATCACATCACATCCGCCCATCCTCCAAGCAGCTCCTGTATTGTTAGTCTCACCAGCCAGCATCTAAGGTCCCCGACCTCCAGCCCCTCACCCTTCCCTGCTGCCCTGCTGCCCCTGCTGCCCCCCTGTAGAGCTGGCTGGCGCCTGGCTAACAGTTCTGATGTGGTTTCTGAAGCCTCTCACTGGGTCTTAGCCCCTGGAGAGGGTGAGTCTGCATTTGGGATCATGGCTCAGAGAGGGAAGACCCAGAGGGAGCCTGAGACAGATGAGGGCCAGGCACAGAGGGAGGGGAAAAATTAGAAGCTCCCCCCCACCCCGACACTTCAGTAAGAGTTTCTCATTCAATTTTTGTCACTTCCCTCAATGGTCATTCATTGATGGAGAAGGGACAATGAGACGCAGACGCAGTACACGCACACACACAGACACACATCTTTCTGACATTGCAGGCAACCACTGCCACACAGAACCTTACTGCAAGTGAAAGTACGTATCAATGGAAATTCATTTCCTATTTGAAGGGAGTGGTCTTTGCATCCATTTTCTTTATCCTGTACTGGGTGGGTGTGACCTCAGGCCCCAGGAAGGATCACTGCCCCGCCCCGCCCCCCCCCACAACCCCCCGCCCCTCCCCCCCCCACATACACACACAGCAGAGACCCTGGAGGTTGTGGGCCCCACGATCCCCTAAATGTGGGTCCATGGGCTCTGTGCACTCCGGCCCTCCCATCCTGACTTCACATTTAAGAATGGGAGGGGAGGCAAAGGGAGGGACAGCTGAAAAGTGTTCCTTTGCGTTGTGGTGCTGAATTATTAGCACATCACATTCAAGTTCAGATGGAGAAGGAGGAATCCGTTTTCAACCATCGCCCTTCCTCCCCCTCCCATAGGCAAACCTTTATGTACACATTTCTCGAATCCTTTTTTCCAGATCCGCTCACGGTGTTATAAATAGGAAAGGCACCGAGAGGGGACGTGGGCATTTCGGTCTCTTAGGAAGCGCCCCAGAGAGGGACTGAGGGTTTTATCCGCCTAGTCTCCAAACGCGTCCTGAAAATGGTGCTTCCAGGTGAGAGGTGGGCATGGAAGGCGACCCGTGGGCGTGCGTGCCGGCGGATGGAGAAATGGATGGGTTCTCAGCCAAAGAGCCACAGGACCGCGGTTCTCTGCTCCCACCTGCCCCGTCGGCCAGAAGGGGGTTTGCAGCAGCGGATGCCTGGGCCACCGTCCTGGGCAGGGCGAGGGAAAGGAAGGTGGACTCACCTCGGCGGTGAATGCTGGCTACCTCCGCGGCCTCTCCTGGTTGCGCTCAGACAAAGGCGAGCCCCGCGCCGGTGCAGCCCGGCATCCCTGGTCTTCCGAGCGCGGTCCCCGGGCCTTCAGAGCATCCGAGGAAGATGCGCGCAGGGGCGGACTCTGCATCCAAGCAAGGTCATCCAGAGCAACGTGGCCGGCGCAGAGGGGCGCTTTTGTCCAGGGGTGGGGAGCGGCTGGCAGCTAGCTGTCGGCTCCCCTTCGCTGGGCGGCAGCTGCGTCCCCTGTCATCGTCGCTCGTGCCTCCGAGGTATTTTCTTCTTTCCAGCTCACAGCTGGCAGAGGCTCGGCTTCCCTAAGACGGTTAATTACGCTGCTTTTGTGTGCAGGGTGGGTGGGTGGGGGTAGGGCTGACTAAAGAGCACAGCCCCCTGCCAGAATCCGGGGTTCTCCATTGGCTGGGAGGGGAGCATTTCCAAGAGCCTCACCAGCGGCCGAAGCGGAAATGAGTTCCTGGTGGCGCATCACAGATTTAAAAACAAAACAAGGAACAAATAAATAAATGGTGGCCGTGGCCTCCTTCCTTCGATGGAGAGGGTGGGAGGGGACGACATCCTTAACATCCCATTTCAGAGGTCTCTCAGCCAGCCACTCCCTATTGATTGAGCCGTGCGTCAAAGCTAGAATCTTGTCAGACACGCTTGCTCGGGGCCACCGAGGGAAAGGCGCCCCCTGCAGTTGTGCGCCGCAGTGGCCCTGCCCCGGAGGTCTTCGGGAGGACAGTAGAATGGTATAGACTCCACTTAACAGTGAAGCCTCTGCAATCGGACCAGACGTGGGTTTGAACCCTGGCTGCGCCGCTCAGGAGCTGAGGAACCAGGCAGAGTAAGCGATCTTAACCTGCTGGGCCTCAGTTTCTTTATCCGTGAAATGAAAACATGGTACTGATGTTTCAGTATTTAATGAGATAATGTGCTGAGCACAGTGCTGGAGCATGACAAAGGCTCTATACATGTTTATTGCTTACCCTTTTTGTTTTGTTTTGTTTTCGGCACCCCTCCCCGCTTTGCCCAGCCTGGGGGCGCGGGCTGGTTGGCGCTGGCTGGCGGGGCGCCAGCTAGGGATTCTCTTGCTTACGGTTTTTATTTTTAGACCTGTAGCAGTTTGAATGGTGTCTCTCCCCACCTCCCCCCGCCAGATATGACCATGTTCTAACCTCTGGAACTTGTGAATGTGACTTTATTTGAAAAAAGAGCCTTTGCAGGTGGAATTAAGGATTTCCAGATGAGTTCATCCTGGATTTAGGATGAGCCTTAAATCTGATGAAAAGTGTCTTTATAAGAGAAGAGAAGGAGAGAAGACCTGTGAGAGGGGAATGCCACGTGACAGTGGAAGCTAAGATTGGGGTGATGCATCTACAGGCCGAGGAACACCGAGAACTGTGAGAACTGCTGGCCACCACCAGAAGCTGGGAGAGAGTCCTGGAATGGATCCTCTCTCACAGGCTCCAGAAGGAGCCAGCCCTTTTGATACCTTGATTTTGAACTTCTGGTCTCCAAAACTGTGAATGAATTAATTTCTATGGTTTTGAGCCACCTAGCTTGTGGTACTTTGTTACAGCAGCTACAAGAAGCTAATGCACGACTCCGAGAAGAAACTGAGGACTGTTCTTCTATCCTGCCCCTCTTAATCAATGTGGTAGTTTTTCACTTGCTCTGTGAACACCCCAAGTTCATTCCCACCACAGGGCCCTTGCATGTGCTGTTCCCTCTGCCAGGAATGCTATTCCCCAAGATGTTCACATTACTCAGGTGACAGCTCTGAAGTAATCTCAGAGAGGTTTTCCCTCATCACTCTCCAACTCATTGCCTAGTCTGATTTTTTTTAGTACACTGGAGGTGCCAAAACATAGATACACATTTTAAGAGATGTTATCTATGTATTTTTTAAAATTGAATATGGTAGCAGTGTGTAGTATGACATTCACTCAAAAGATGGCATTAATCACATGAATGCTAGCATCACCATGTGACAGGCAAGACAGTCAAAGAAAACAATGCAAGCATGCTTGTCATTCAAGGAGCACAAGTCCATTTTGAAGTGGTATTTGAAATTCAAGAACATTGTTTGAGTTTCTCCCACATTCTCCTGACTTAACACCCCTTCACTACTACCTATGGGGGACCTTAAAGGACGTGATGTACTGTAGAAAACTGGCTACACTGGCGGTACTTTGGGAAGAAATTGAAACAGCACGTGCAGTGATACAAGTGGACACTTTGGTCACTGTTGCTCATGTAGTAGTTCACCATAATTAGAAGTGTCTAAGTGCTGATGGTAACCACTTTGAGCACCTCTTGTAATTGCAGAAGTCAAACATGACTTGTATTCATCTTTTGTTATCAGTATATATTGAGTATTACAATTTTAATACAGTTTTTTTTTCTTTCTTAAAATGTGTATACATGTTTTTGGCACCCTCTGTATATTTTTAAAATTGCGGCAAATTATGCATAACAAAATTTACCATTTTAACCATTTGCAAGTGTACAGTTCAGTGGCATTAGGCACATTCACAATGTTGTGCAACCATCCCCACTATCTAATTTCAGGCTTTTTCTTCTCCCTAAATGGAAATTCCATTCCCATTAAGCACTCCCTCAACCCCCCTCCCCCAGCCCCAGGCAACCACAAATTCATTTCCTGTCTCTGTGGATGTGCCTGTTGTGGACATTTCACATAAATGGAATCACATGCTGTGTGGCTTTATGTGTCTGGCTTCTCTCACTCCTGCATGTTTTCAAAGTCTATCCACATGTAGCATGTGCCAGTATTTCATTTCTTCTTACAGCTGAATAATATATTTCATCGTATGCATGGGCCACATTTTGTTTATCCATCCACTAGTAGATGGACATTTGGGCTGTTTCTACTTTTTTTGAGTATTGTGAATAGTGTTACTATCAACATGAGTGCACACAAACTTATTGAGGAAGCTGATGGGTTTGTTTTCCCCACAGTACTTACCACTATTTGAAATGATTTACTTGTTTCTTTGTTTATTCCCTGACTCCCTTATCAGAATATAAATTTCAAGAGAAATGAGATGTGGTTGGTCTTGTTCCCTGCAATGTTCTCCACGGAGGGGGCTGCACCTGGAACAGAGATGTTCGGGAAACACAGGTAGAATGTGTGAACACCGGTTTCCCTCGTGGATACCAGACAACACTGCGCACCTGGCCGCCTCCCTCACGAGTTGGACGGATGGAGAGAGGGCCGTTTGAACAGAGTGCACTGGGAGCTGTCCGTGGTGCTGCAGCCACCACCAGGGAGCTGAGCACCCAACCCAGGCTTGGCTGTTGGTTGGCTGGAGTTTTTTGTTTGTTTGTTTTGTGGGGGAATGGGGATGGAAGGGAGTGTATTTTTAATTGGGGTTAATATATACATAACAAAAATTTACCATTCTTATCATTTTAAGTGTAAAGTTCAGTGGCATTAATTACATTCCCAAGGTGCAACCATCACCACCATGTCCAGAACTTTTTCATCTTCCCAAACTGAAACTCTGTACCCGTTAAACACTAACTCCCCATCCTATTTTCTCAGTCCCTCAGAATGTAAGCTTCTTGAGGTCAGAGGTGTTGCCATTTGTCGTTGCTGAATCTCTACTCCCTAAAACAGTGGTTCTCATTAGAAAGCAATTCCATCCTCCCATCTAAGGGGACAATTGGTGATGTCCAGAGACATTTTTTGTTATCACGACTTGGGGGATAGGAGTAATGCTGGCATTGAGTGGGTAGAGATCAGAGATGCTCAACACTCAACAATGCACAGGACAGTCCCCCACAATAGAGAATTATCTGGCCCCAAGTATCAATGGTGCTGGGGCTGAGAAACCTGCTCTAGATTAATGCCTGAAACATAATCAGTTCTTGGTAAAGTTTGTTAAGACATGGGAATTGTTAAATGTCCTCTTCTTATTTTCCTGATTTGCAAAGGGGATTAATACAAGTACTTTCAGTCCTCATTATTTGTTGTTTCCATATTTGTGAATTTGCCTACTGGCTGAAATCTATTTGTGACATTTGTAACCCCCACATCAATACTCACGGTGCTTTCAGGGTCATTTGCAGGCAGTACAGAGCAATGAAAAATTTGAATGCATGTTCCCACTTGTGGTGGAACAAGGTGATGCTCTTTCTTCTTATGCCAGCACAGACTAAACTTTCCTTTTCAGGATCTATTTAGAGCAATGCTTTTGCATTTTTGTGCTCGTTGGTGATTTCACTGTTTATAATGGCTCTCATGCAATGTGCTGAAGTGCTGTCATTTAATGTTTCTAAGCACTAGGAGGCTGGGATGTGCCTTATGAAGAAAATATGCATGTTAATAAGCTTTGTTTCAGCATGAATTATAGTGCTGTGGGATGTGAGTTCAATGTTGAAGAACTGACAATGTATATCAAATAAAATGCACACATAACATATTGGTCAGTGGATGAAAATGGGACCAGAGGCTCACAGGAACCTAACCTTGCATTTTCCTAGAAGCAGTGGTTCAGTATTTGCTATTCAGTGTTTGTGGCAACTTTATGGGACAGAACTGCTGCCAATAATGAGAACTGACTGTATCTACTTCAGAGGGCTACTGTGAGGACTAGGTAAAATTGTGCATATAAAGCATTAAACACTATGTTTGTAGTCAATAACAGGAAAAATGGTATTATGTAATCTAGAAAAAAACACACATTAAAACAGACCTGCATTTGTATAATGCATACAGCCTTCATTATCTAGAGCTGCAGATAATTGGAGGGAGGCCGTGTATAATTACCAAGCTGGACGTCAGCCAGTGCATAGCAGGAGAACTATGTTCTCCAGACCCAGTAGATTGTTCCTCGAGGCCACACATGGTCATAAAGACACAAATGGAAGAATGCCATCCACTAAATCACCCATACGGCTTTCCTTGGCACCCTGGGCTTGCGATGGTTTCTATCCAAGAATTAACTAGCCCTCTGCTTGCTTGAATGAAGGGGTAAAAGAACACCACCTCACCAAAGTCAATAAATGTACTTTCTTGGCCTTTTTTAAAATTAATTTTTTAAATTTTGAAATAACTTAGAATCACAAGCAGTTGTAAGAAATAACAGAGATCCTGTGTATTCTTTCCCCCATATGACCCCATGGTAACAGCTTACAAAATTATAGTACAATATCACCATTGTTTTTGATACAGTCAAGATTCACAACATTTCTATCATCCCAGGATCCCTCATGTTGCCATTTTATAGCCTGTTCCACCCCACCCCCTATCCTTTGTCTCCATGTCCTTAACCCCTGGGAAATACAAATATGTTCTCCATTTTTATAATTTTGACCTTTGGAGAATTTTATGTAAATGGAATCATAACAGTATGTAGCCTTTGGCATTGGCCTTCTCCACTCAACATAATTCTCTAGAACTTTATCCAAGTGGTTTTATATATCAAGAGTTTATTCCTTTTTATTGCCAAACAGTATTTCACTAATATGAAATATCTAGAAAGGCAAATCTATAGGGACAGAGAAGGCAAACTAGTGGTTGCCAGGGGCTGGAGTACGGAGAGTGGCGGGGGTAGGGGGGTGGGTGTTGGGATTGGGGAGTGACTGTTAATGGTGACAGAGTTTCTTCTTGGGGTGATGAAAGTGTTCTGGAGTTAGTGGCAATGGCTGCACAAGTGTGGGAAGGTACTAAAAACCATTGAATTGCACACTTTATTTATTTTATTTATTTATTTATTTATTTTTGCTTTTTGGTATGTGGGCAGCTCCCCGGCTGGGAATCGAACCCAGGCCGCAACACTGACAGCGCCAGCGCCGAAGCCCCCAGCCACTACACCATCAGGGAACTCCAAATTGCACACTTTAAATGGGTGAATTGTATGGCATGTGAATTTGGTTAATAACCAAAAAAGTACCATACTTGTAATTAATAGTGTGGTTATAATCTGCTTCCCTGATTCTAAGTTCCTGAGTACAATGTCAGTTTTGCTCACTACTGCATTCCCCCAGGTGGCTGGCCTGTAATAGATGGGTCAAGATATATCTTTCGAGATGAACTACACTTAAGAGTAGGGTTTCTCCACTTCAGCACTAGTGTCATTTGATACCAGATCATTCTCCGATGTAGGGGGCCTCTGTGGACACTGCAGGGTGTTAAACAGCATCCCTGGCCCCCACCCACGCTGTGCCAAGAGCACCCCCAGTCATGACAATCATAGATGTCCCAGACACTGCCTAGGGTCCCCTGGGAAAAATCAGTCCAGTTGAGAACCACTGATTAAAATCTATGGAATTTGAGGTGCTGAGTGAGGTCTTAGAAGGCCCCACGAAAAGGCTGGCATCCAGGGGGTTACTGAACTTGGACAAACAGGACTTGGATGTATCAATAGGGCCACATCCATGCAGCCAGAAGCGGTCAGCGGGGCTCCTAAACACGCTCAAGTGGGACATAAACTAAAACCACCTCCAGGCTCACATCCAGGGCAGGGATTAAGGTGCGGGGCCAGGACGGGGGGACGCGAGGCAGACCTCCCGAAAGCTGAGTGGTGGAAGGGACTGCGGGCTCCGAGAGGGGGCAGGACTTGCTGTGAGGGCGGGGCTCGAGGAAGAGACAACGCCCCAGCACGGAGCTGAAGGCGAGGAGGCAGGAGCCTCGCGTGGGGGGCGGAGCCTGGGGCGCGTGGCAGGGCACGAGCGGCACGCGGCCCGGGTGACATCATGCGCCGGAGGCCCCGCCACTTCGCGCCCGGGGTCGGCTCGCGCTCTGTGGAAACGCCAAGATGGCGGCGGGGAGCTATTTCGGTTTCGCGCACGGTGCCGGTCCACAGTACAGGTAACAGCCCCCGCTCTGCCCGGCCCCGGAGAAGTCGTACCGCGAGTACCCGCCAGTCTGCGTCTTGATCGCAATAGGGGGGCGTGACGCGGGCTGCGGGGCCTGTTTTGGCTAAGATGGCCGCGCAGCCCTGGAGGCCGCAGCCG
>PVJL010001472.1:63354-261687 GCA_004026885.1 Lyroderma lyra
GCTAAGCAGCGCGGGGAGTAGGCACCTTGGTGCGGGCGGAGGTACCTAGCCAGGCAGGGGGCTGTGGAGTTCGGGGGCGTGAGAAGGTCGGGGCGTGAGGCATGAGAGCACACAGAAACTTGGGAGGGTCAGAGACATGGGGAGGAGAATGGAGGCTTGTTTGGGAGGTGGGGCAGAGACTTGGGGGCGGGTAGCCAACTTGACCTGGAGGAATCCGGAGACCCCATAGGAAGATGGGAACCTGGGGCTTCCAGGGGAGGGGACACGGGGGAGGTAGGGAGACCTCGAACTTTGAAACTCAGTGGAGTAGGTGTTTGGATGTTTAAGATCTAGAAAAGGGCCGGGACCCTTGGGAGGGGAGGGAGAGAAACAGCCTAGAGAAGAGATGGGTGGTGATGGCAGGCAGGGATAGGAAGCAAGCAGGGGAAGGACGGTTTTGTGGGTGATACTTGGGGTATGTTTGTACCTTAGATGTACAACGCCCCCCCCCCCACTAATTCTCCTTGAAGCATTTCTGCTGTCACCTTCAGCACTCAAGATCAAGTCCAGGCAGGGGTGCAGGGCTGAGAAGTGTGCCCTCCCCCATCATTTTCGTTTATCACCCTTGTGTCAGTTTCCAACTGTTAGCCTGGCAGAACCTCTTGAGCCAGTTTCTCACAGACCCTAAGGAGCCAACCACAGGTGACAGCTGCCCCTTACACAACGGAGAGATAAGTGTCTGCTGCACTTTGCTGCACGTGTTCATGCGCTATTTCAGTAGGTTGCAAATAGTCGAGGCTAGTGGGAAGTGAGTACAAACCCCTCAACCCTGTCGTGATATTGCCATGTTCTTTCTTATGGGTCATGAGGAACCAACCAGACTAGGTCTTGGAAACAAAGGTTGTGGACCCTGGGAGCACTCCTAATGTTTTCTCACTCTGCATAGTCTCTAAGGTGAGGCCTTTGGCGGGTAATGGATTTTTCTATTAGGGAAAGAACGTATAGCCTGCGTTTCCTGAAACAGTGTTAGGTTTTTGTTTTATCCTGCCTTGTTTCCATCATCGTTGGTGGCATTGATTGCCAGTGGTTAAAGAAGCAGGACTCTGCTAGTCTTATAGCCTGTTTGAGAACATGCGCTTTTAGAAACGCTCCACCTGCTGTGTGAGTTTTTTTCTTTCTCTCTTTTTCTCCACTCAGAACTGGAATATCACTTTAATGTTATGCTTTTTATTTCTTTTTAAATTTTTATTATTATTTTTTTTTGGTGGTTCCCTAGCTAGAAATCGAACCGAGGCCTCATCATTGAAAGCGCCGAAGCCTAGCCACTGTACCACCAGGGAACCCCTGTTATGCTTTTTATTAAGAGTGCCTTCTAGAGGAGAAATTGAGTGTTAACACTATTAAAATAGGTACAGGTATACCTTGGAGATATTATGGGTTTGTTTCCACACTGCCTCAATAAAGCAAATATTGCAATAAAGCGAGTCACATGAAATTTTTGATTTCCCAGTGCATATAAAAATTATGTTTACTTTCTACTGTAACCTATTAAGTGTACAATAGCCTTGTGTCTAAACAATGTACATAACTCAATTTAAAAATACTTTATTGCTAAAAAGTGCTAAAATGGCACTGGTAGATGTGCTTGATTCAAGGTTGTCACAAACCTTCAATTTGTAAAATGGGTTATCTGATGCACAGTAAAATGAAGTATGCCTAGAATTGCTGGGTTTATGTAGATATTTTTGTTATTTATTTGACTTACTGAACTTACTTTTTTTTTTTTTTTCTTTCGCTTTTTGGTATGTGGGTAACTCCCTGGCTGGGAATCGAACCCAGGCCGCAGCGCTGACAGCACCAGCGCCGAAGCCTTAAGCCACTACACCATCAGGGAGCTCCTGAACTTACATATTTTAATGCAGCTAAACATAGGTTGTATGGCAAGCTTGTCCAACCTTCAGCTTGCAGGCCGCATGCGGCCCAGGAAGATTCTGAATGCAGCCCAACACAAATTCATAAACTGTCTTAAAACATTACAAAAATTGTGCATGGACCTTTTTTTAGGTCATCAGCTATTGTTAGTGTATTTTATGTGTGGCCCAAGACAGTTCTTCCACTGTGGCCCAGAAAAGCCAAAAGGTGGGACAGCCCTGTATGTACAGTATACTTGTATGTACAGTATACTCTTAGATACATGTAATTAAGGATGTGAAACTACCATGAACCCAATGTCAAATTAGTCTGTGTCTTTAGAATTGTCCCCGAGAGTGTGTGTTATTTTTTTAAGAAAAGAGTAGATTTAACTAAAACAAAAATGAATCATAGCAAAATGAATTTCAATTTCATAAAACATTAAAACAAGATAATCTTCATTATCAGGATGATTTTAAATTAACCAGACATTCTCTTTGGCAGGAAATTACTTTTGCTTGGAACTTTCACTTGCTTTTAAAGTACATATTTTTCATATAATATGCCATGGAAAAACTGATTAGAAAATAGGTTTAGTAAGTACCAACTTTATGGTAGCATTTGAACATTAGTATTTACAAAGCCTCTTTCATGAATCGCCAAAGCTAAGACAGCAGTTTATTTCTTAGAGGAATTTTGAGTAGGTTTTCTTGGCTTTTAAAGTTGATAACCATATCCCTAGACAGGAATATTTATTACATCATAATCCATAAATCAAAATTTTCTCCCAGGCAACAGAGAGCTTAGGAAAGGCACTGGAGTCCACGCGAACCGGTTAACGCCCCTGACTGAGATCTCCCTGCTCTGTCATGTATGGCTGCAATCAGGTTTGGAACAGTCCTGGTTCAGCCAGTCAGCCTCCACTGCCTGCCCCTCCACACATCTCCAGACCCTTTCAGAATGAACCTTACCTGCCAAGGCCCATCTGTCCCCTATGCTTAGGTGCAAGGAGCACAGACTGTCAGAGAAAATCTGGTGTCCCAGGCTCCCGGGCCAGGGTGTGTGCCTCTAAATAAACTCCTACCACCTTATCTAAAAGTAGTGTTGCATTAGCTACCCAGGAAGGTGGGGCCTTTGGGGACCTCTAGCTGAGTCTGAAGCAGTTCTGATAAGTGAGCACCTAAGCAGCACCTCACATTTATTTCCCGATGGAACTGACAGGAAGTTGACCCTGGAATAGCAAAGCACACAAGTCTTCCTGTTAGAATGTGGTTGCTGTTGTTGTTTTTTTAAAGGCCCATCTCAGTAATGCTAACGCACATGTTGGGGCTCCATTGAAGGTCTTCTTTGGAAGTTAATTTTGAGTGGCAGCTTGGGACTGCCAACAAAAACTTGGCTGAAGTATATTTTAAAGAAAGCCTTTCAGATGGCAGAACTATGCTGTCTGAGATCCTGTTATGCATACATTTGGTACATTTCAAATCTTAGAAGGGTGCATTTTGAATTTTCATTTTTTCTGTTTCAGAACCAAAAGTCAACTCATCAACATTGGAGCATAAGTAAATTCCTAGTAGAGATATTTTTCTCTGAACATACAATTTTTTGTATTTTTGTTACATTTTGTCTTTTCTCTGGATCTACCATTGTATAGATTGGGAATTATCAGAACAATGCATCAAATTTAAACACATTTTCGATTATTTTTTAAAATCAGTTTTTTGCATGAGTGTAATTGGTATCCTTTTGTGTGGTTATAGAGGTAAGAAAACAAAGACCATTGATCTGGATAAATAACTTTGAGTAGTCCTGGAAAAATAAGGAAAATATATAGAAAGGGCATTTGTAAACCTGTATTCATTCTCTTTCTTATCTTATATTAGTAATTTAAAATTTGTGAAACTTCAGATCAGGGATTGCAGACAGCCTTGTAAGGGTCAGACATGTACATAAATAAATTGAGTCTAAGACGGTAGAGAGTGTATGGGGTGGAGGTTGCAGGGAGCCAAGACAGAGCTTGCATCCCTGCGCGCGCGCATGCGCGCGCGCGCACACACACACACACACACACACACACACACACGTACGTATGTATGTACGTTGTCGACGGAACCTCAGAACCCCGTGTGGGGAGTCTTCTTATTATTTCCCTGAGAACCCACAGTCCCCTTTCTGTGTGAAATTATCCAAGTTTTAAATACCAGCACCAAATTCAGACTATGTGGAGCAAATGGTACTTACCTCTACTTTATGACCTCTGCTTTATATTTTAAAAGTTTAATTGTGAAAGGATACTGTAGAAGTTATTATAGATACATTTTATAATTAAAAGGTATACATACTCATTACTTAGTTGGAGGAGCTCTCTATTTCGACTGATTTTAGTCAATTAAGACAGTTCTAGAGGTTTTTATTGTTAATACCAATTTTTGTTTTCATTACAGCTTTTGAGTTGTTCAGACAGCTTATTCATCAAAGCCAATAATGCTGTCTAATTCTGACAAAATTAGAAAGCTCTGACAGAGAGTTTTTGCTTGTTTCTTTTTTTTTTTTTTGCATGTTTTATTCTATGTCTGTGACACCTTAAATTTGAAGTGTGCTGTTTACTCATAGAGCATTCTTTAGAATCTTGGTAGGAAAAGGTTTGGCACCACCCAACATCTTATTGGTTGGTAATTGTTTCCTTTTCCTGTCGCTTATATGAAGGTATGCGTCACAAACTGGGAACTGAAAATCTTTGCTATTACTTTTCTATTATGCTTGTGTTATATGATAATTTTAAGGTTGCCAGTTTCTTTTAGCTGGAAACTTCATTTGTAAATATTTTGGGGGATAAGACATCTTTTGTTTTGGTAGATATTTTGCTTTGGCAGGGTTTTTTCCCCCCTAGAGGTAAGTTGCATTTGTGGTAAATCACTGTCCATTTGCCTTTTTAAATGAACATATCGAAGACATTCATTTATCACTGTCGAGTAAAAATCAAGAATTGCTTCACTTTGATTCTGTAGCATTTTTGTATTTTGGAAAGTTAATTCCATTGACTTGAGGTTAACTCCTTGATGAGGTTTGCTCTCTGGGAGCGGAATAAGCTGTATTATCTCAGACCCTTGGAATGAATGTTTTTAAAAAGCCAGTAACTTTTTTTTTTTTTTTGCTTTTTGGTATGTGGGTAGCTCCCTGACTGGGAATTGAACCCAGGCCACAGTACTGACAGCGCCGAAGCCTTAAGCCACTACACCAGCAGGGAACTCCCGATTTTTTTTTTTTTTTTTTTAATATTGAATGTCATTGGTTAGATTCATGGTTGGTGGTTCGATGTCTATTGTATTTGCTCATGAAAACCTCAGATTGGTTGTCTAGCCCTGCTTCCCATTGTTGATACCAGAGAGGCACATGTTAGACCCATGTATACATGGCTGTGGAGTGTTTTTGCTACTTAAAGAAGCAGGAGAGGGCTGGAACCACAGATGACCCCTTACTATTCCTGAAACGTTGACCTTTCACCAGTTTGGTTCACAGCAGTAAAAAGGCGTGACTGTATTATTCCTGGTTGGAATTCTTTCACTGCTTCTAGGAGTGCTTGTATATAATGCTTCCTCTTTACATTATCCAGCATAATGTCATCAAGATGGTCAGTGTTCTTAAGCACCTGACATGTGGGGCAAACCATGTAGCTGCCCTCCATGTGGGGGCCATATTCCTTTTCAGAAGGATGGAAAACAGTTCCAGGAATTCCCCTGCTGAACAGAATCTGGCTCACTTCACCCTCGAGGTTGGGAAATCCCTGTCACCAGTCTCTGGAATCTGGGCCTTGGGAATGCCAAACAGCAGAGTGGCTCTGTATCCAGGAGCCAGGCGGCTCTGATTTTGAGCCAGAGACTCCTGCCTGTGTTTTAAAGAAGTTTGCATGTGGGAGCAGAGGCATAAATCCTGTCATCTTCTCAAGACCCCAAGGATTTTTAGTTCATCCAACCCCTTTCCAGTATGTTGGGATGTTTTCTAGGCTCTCCAGATCTTAAATGGGCATTTCACATGGAGAATGCACATGGGCTTTCATGGTGAAAAAAAAATCAGAATTGTTATAGATATGAATGTATAATATGTAAATGTTTGGAATATAAAACGCTTGAGGACCGAGATGAATGAAATAACTGCTGGGTATATTATGTATGTGTGTACACATAAAGAAATTAAATGTGATCTTATTGCCAATAAAATAGATTTGAAAGCACCCTCCCCGAGGAATGTCTTTAATGTCCATGTTACAATGGCTTTCACACTTCACAATGCACCATCTAAGCTCTGGATGTTATTCCATCCTGTGAGTAGTCATAGCCACTCCTGGAAAACTAAGGTCAGGATGCTAAAGCGGAGCTTTTCTCTCAGCACTGCAGGATAGGTGATCTTTGATGTTGAGATTTTTACCTGCTCAGCACTCATACTTGTTCTCAGTCTGACTTAGTTTACACCACTTAGGGGAGTGTTAGGAGAAGGAGTGACAAGTACTTGAAGAGCTTGCTACTTAAGGGGAGGCTTCAACTGCTCAGTCTCCGTCATGGGTTGAAAATGGGCAGCCTGAAGACCATGTGGATTCTCACACACCAGCTTTCTTCAGCCTGTGTGGAGGTTTTTATTGCTTTATTTGAATTAGTCACCAGCATTTAAAAATTGGGAGACGTTACAAAAGCCCTGATTTCTGCGTCGCTTAGAATCAGAAGATCTGACAACCCTGGACTGCATTGTAAGCTCCTGCCTTGTGCCAGTCTCTGCAGCACACCAGTCCTCATTTCTCACACCATCCCAAAAGGTAGCTGTACCCATTTTACAGGTAAGTAAACTGAAGCAAGGAAGGAATAAGTGACTCACTCAAGGCCTCACAGTGAGCAGAGCCAGGATTGGAAGCCAGGTGGTCTGGCTCCAGACCCCACGCCCGTGTCATTGGGCCATGGCTCTCCTCTAGTTACTAAGCTGCAAACTTGGTGAACTCTAATCCAGTCCTCATGCAGAACCCCAACGTCCTCAACTTACTTTCTCCACCTTCTTGCTCATTTCTGACTGAGGGATTTTAATCTGTGAAGGTGCCTAAGTGATGACATGGAGAAGTCAATGCCATTGGAAGAAGACTTTATTACATGTCCCAAGAGAAGAGACTGCCTCACCACTCAAGGTCAGAACATACAAAATTTGCCAACAGTTGTTTTTGATGCCCCCATTCCAGCAGGGATTCTTAACCTGGCACTTGTTAAGCCTCAGGTGATTACAGGCAAAACGGTGAGTATCAGAGAAGGCAGGAAATCACAGTGTTCACCTGATTCTTAAAAGGACTCAGAAAAAGGCTAGTAGAAATGGAAAGAAGCCAAAGTGACCAGTGACCTCCCACCACACGGAGCCCAAAAAGAGGTGTGGGGCACTCTCCCTTCAGACCTGGAACAGGGAGCCTGGGTGGGAGCAGCAGCCTCTGCTGTGTACTCGGCTCCTTTTGTCCCCAGATGCTAGACTAATCCAGATCTCCAATCCCAGAGACCCCAAACCTGTCCTTGCAGATCTGAGTTTCTCAGCAACAGCACGTTGACATTAGGGCTGAGTCACTCTCTGTGGGGCTGTCCTGGGCATTGCTGGGTGTTGAGCAGCATCCCTGGCCCCACCCATTCAATGCCACAGATGTCCCCAGAGACTGCCCAGTGTCCCCTGGGGAGCAGAACCACCTGGGGTGAGAACCCTTGCTCTAGATGACCTAGGTTTTGACAACTATATGGGCCATGCCTGTAGAAAATCTTCCCCATGTGCCATTTTTTGGCTAGCTCAACTCCTAAAATCTGGATATGGTAGCTTCATTCCCAAAATGTCTCTGTCCCTCACTCTTTATATCCATCCACTTTCTGCTGAGACCTTGAAGCTTCCCATCTAAAAACTGGCATAGATTTTTGTAGCCCTTGAATCTGAGCTTCCTTGTGCCTTGCCTTGGCAAATAGACTGCAGCGGAAGTGATGCTCCCATAGATTGAAGGTTTGTGTCCCCACAAAATTCGTATGTTGAAATGTAATACCAATGCAATGGTATTAGGAGGTGGAAATTTGGGAGTGATTAGGTTATGAAGGTGGAGCCCTCGTGACTGGGATTAGTGCCCTTATAAGAGACCCCGTAGACCTCCCTTATCCCTTGCCACATGAGGACACAACAAAAGAAGACAAAAGTATTTGAGCATACTTTGCTAAGCCCTGTTTCACAACCATCTCTCCATTTATCCATTCCATCTGGGATCCTCCACACTGAGGAGGCCATGCACTTCCCCAATTTGAGGGATACTCCATGCTTTACTTCTTCGGAAAGCTTGCTTAGCTAAATAAAAATAAGGTGATACTTTATCTTCCCAGACCACAAACAGCTGTATGTTGGTCGCTTTGTGGGGTCATGAGCAATTATTCAGGATAAGGTAGGCCAAGTGTTCCCTTTTTGGGTTATGACCACCACTTTGGTCATTGTCATCAAATATTCACTACACTTGACTGCTCTGAAAAGCCCCATTTTAGATGTTTGTAAAGTCCCAGATGGCTGGGACCCAGCTTTAGCCAAACTTTGTAGGTGATGTGATATGTCATAGCATCTCCACCACCCTGGTTGAGGCCCCTGTATGTCTCATGTCTTCCAGCAGTCCTTACCCCGCTCCTCCCCTCTCCATCCATCACTAACTATATTGGTCGGCTCAGGCCACCATAAAAAACATCAGAGACTGGACAGCTTAAACAAATTTATTTCTCCCAGTTCTGGAGGCGGAAAGTCTAACATCAAGGTGCTGTCAGGGTTGGTTTCTCTTGAGGCCTCTCTCCTTGGCTTGCAGATGGGTACCTTCTCCCTGTGTCCTCACGTGGTCTTCTCTCTGTGGGCAATCTCTGGTGTCTCTTATAAGGACACCCCCTCTTATAGGATTAGGGCCCCACATGTATGACCTCATTTAACTGTAATTACCTCTTTAAAGGCTCCATTTTGAAATACGCATTGGGGATTAGGGCTTCAACATGAATTGGGTGGGAGGAGACACAGTTCAGTCCATGGCACCACTTTAGCATCCTAAAACAGTTCAGGTCTTGTCAAGAAACACTTTGGGACTCCTTGTGCTAACTAGATAAAACCTAGATTCTACCTAGCATCCTAGAGCCCTGAGCCCACTGTCTAGCCTCTTGACACCCCACACATCCTCTGTCCCTCAGCACACAGGACAGTTCCCCTCTCAGCCTCCTGCCTTTCTCCCATTTTGATGTCTGTGCCAGGCCCTTCTGTCAGCCTGGTCCAAGCCCCCATCCTCAAAAGTCCAGTCACCCTTCCAGTCTTGGCTGGGTGGATTCCTCTGTTAGCTGTTGGGCCATCAGCATGTCCATCCCTTTAGATGGTCTGTCTTGGTCTCCCTGGCCCTTCCCCCAGCATCTCAGCTGTTTGCATGGAAGAGGTGCTCCACTCCTGCAGATGCAAGAAGTGTGTGACCTCTGATGAGGTCAAAGGCGTTTCATTGTCCTACAGTGAACTGAAAGTTGATATTGACCTTGACCCTGTGTGCCTCACAGCCAACAAGTCTGCTTAAAGCTGTGACATTTCATAACACTAATGGGAGTCGCCTGGCAGGCATGTAGAACATCCGAGACTAGGGCTTCAGGACCAGGAGGGGAGACCCTGCTAGAGGTGGAGGCCATCAGCATGCAAAGAAGCCAGGAAAGAGGGCAGCCCCCACAAAGCTGCTCAGCATCACTGTGCAGTGCTGGCAGCTCCTTACACAGCAGCGGCAGCAGGTCTCAGTCCAGAGAGTTCCAGGTCTGTGCTCACCTTGGACTGAGTGTCACTGCTCTTACAGGTGGGGCAGATCAGACCTCCTTGTTGAGTCTTCCAGGTGGCTGCAATGGCATGGCCTTTCTTTGCCTTCCCAATGTCCATCCCTTCCATTTTCCTTGCCAGTTTGGGTTAGGTCCTTACCTTTACTGTGTGATTCAGGAGAAGGTGCCCCAAGTTCTAGGGTAAATGTTGATGGATCTAGGTGAGCACCCTGGCCCCATTCCCTTCAGCCGTACCTGATTTGGAGTGGGTGGTGTGCGACCCAGGCTGAGGGACAGCTGGTATAAGAAGGCATATGTAGAACTTGCATAGAACATACTTTACAGCTTCTTTAACAGCAAAAAGTTGGAAATAACATGTGATGGTTTAAAAATAAGTCCACAAATTCTTTGATATTCCTCCTTCAAAAGGTGGGGACTAATCCTCTCCCTGTGGCTGTGGGTTAGATTGAGTGATTCACTTCTAACGGAACATGGCAGAAGTTATGCCTTGTGATGTTTGAGGCAGGGTCATAACAAGGACATATTCCACCTGGTACACATGCTGCCCCCAACACACCTCTCCCTTGCGGGGAGCCAGTTGCCAGTGTTGTAAGAACACTCAAGCAACACTGGGAAAAGCGCACTTAGGGAGGAACTGAGGCCTCCTACCAACAGCCAGCACCAACTTGCCAACCAAGTGATGGAGCATCCTGGAAGCAGATCCCACCACTCCAGTCGAGTCTTTGAATCATACAGCCCAGCTGACAGCTTGATTGCAGCCTCATAAAGACCCTGAGCCAGAACCCAACCAAACCAGTCCCAAATTTCTCACCCATAGAAACTGTGAAGATGACAAACGGTTATTATTGTTTGAAGCCACATCATTGGGATAATTTGTAACTCAATAATAGATAACTAATATATAGATGTCTACCAATAGGAAACTAGGTGAATGAATTGTGATACATTCAATGAAGTAAATAATCAGTCTTTTAATTTGGGAGGTGCAGGATAAAAGTACAAATGAAAGTTTGCGTATTATATGTCTAAATATCTTAACATTGTAAATCAAGTACAGTAGGTTCATTCCCTTTATCCCAGGGGGATATGTTCCAGAACTTTCTTATATGATCCTTATTGGATCCTCATTGGACTAGCATCTTTGATGACATCCTAAAAATTGGGCTTTTAAATTCAAGGACTATCTACCAGTTCCTGATATTTAGCAGAGCGTGGGGCACTGGGGTCAGAAAGATCCCAAGCACTTGACATTCGTCACTGATCCTCAGAGAGTTTCCTCAGCTAGACAAAATGAGGACAGGTGGATGGACAGACAGCGCTGCCACCTTCTCTATAAGTGGTAAGGGATGAATGAGGTGAATAGACAAAGGCTTCAGAGCTGAGCTTCCTACAGAGCAAACTGTCAATAGAAACTGGTTCTGTGTGTGTGTGTGCGTGTGTGTGTGTGTGTGTGTGTGTGTGTGTGAGAGAGAGAGAGAGAGAGAGAGAGAGAGAGAGAGAGAGAGAGATTGATTCCCTGTCCGGGAATTGAGCCTGCGCCGTGGCGGAAAGCGCCGAATTCTAGCCACTAGGCCACCAGGGAACCCAGAAGCTGGTTCTTGTTAGTAAAGAGTTTTTAGTTTAGTGGTAACTTGTCTTCTGTATTTTAATAATTGGGTGGGTTCACTTGTTCTTGGGTTTAAAAATGTCACTAAAGTCCACCTTTCTTTGTGGAATCTTGATGTCGAGAAGAGGACTACTGCCCATGTGGGTGAGCTAAGTCTTCGAATGGGTCCAGGCCTGACTTTGCCACTCATCATGCTTCCATTTCCTTTTCCTTACAACAGGGACAAGGATGGTCCCTGCCTCACAGGTTGTTGAAAGATTGCGTTCATTCATGGAGAGCACTTAGAACTGTGCCTGTGCTCATTGAAAAGTCTCAGCAGGTGTCAGCAGTGACAGAAAGTATTGTATGAATGTAGCAAGCAGCTGACAATGGTCTGCTGGAATTGCTCTACTTGGCTCAAATTCTACAAAGAGCTCCATCTAATGCAGCTGGGCTTTTGTGTTTATGTGGTTCTAGCACCCAGCTTCCCATGGCTTTTCCTCTTCCGGCTACTGTAGCCAGCTTTGTTGCACAGACTGCACCTGGAATGGTCTCCACTGTGACCCCACCATTGCCCCCCATGGCCACCCAGCCACCCAGGTCCAGCAGCCCAGCAGGGTATGGTGGGTACCAGCCTCATTCCACCCAGGACTTCAATTATGGCAGTGGACCCCTGGAGCCTGCCCCCACACCCACCACTGCTCCCTCCTACCAGGTAACAGCCAGCCTTTCTCTGACCAGCACTTGTCCTTCCTGGGTGGTGTGGTGGGCAGCCTGTGCTAGTAACAGTCCAGGACAGCCCACCCTCTTCATGCTCTTGTTCCTATCCATATTGGTGATTGAGGATGGGCTTGTCCTTGTTGGCCCTTTTGGTATGGATGATTCTACTTTCCCCACCTCAGAGCTCTGGGCCACAGATCTGGCCACTGCATTTCCACTTGGAATTGCCAAGGCACCCCACGCTGCATGTTGTCTGTCCTCCAGCTCTGACACCCACAGGTTGCCCCCAGTTGGGTCAGTAAATGGCACCACAGGACACGTGGTTAACCAAGCTCCACCAGTTGGCTTCACTCCCTTCCTCCCTCCCTCTCTCACCATTGCTTCCTCAAGGCTGCTGACTTCTCCCTCCAAACACACCCTCTCATGCTTCTGCCCCCTCCCAGTGCCTCTTCCTGGCCATGGTGCTTTCGTCCTTGCTTCCACATAGTCCCCGATCCACCCAACAACCTGATTCCTCCTGTGAACCGTAATTCAGCTATGCTCCCCACTGCCCTTGGGAGAGAACCCAGACCCTCGTGAGCCCCCTGCTCATGTGTGGGATGAACATGGGCATGCCTTACCTTTCCTCCCTTCTCTCTGTGTCTCTCCCACTGAAACCCTCTCACAGGACAGTTATGGCTACAGACCATTGACAGCCGCCAGTAGCTATGAGAACAAACAGTATCCCCCACCTGCTGTGGGCCAGCCTCAGCTCCCTGCCATGGCCACGCTCTGCCAGCCAGGTGGGTCTCTGCAGGGTCAGAGGGTGGGAATAAGGGCATGGGAGTCACTGCATTAAAGTCACATCTAAACATTCCAGAGCCATAGGAGATCTAGGAGTAATGTGAGTGTCAGGGTAATCTCAGATATACTTGATGTCTCAACTAGGTGATGGGCCTGTGTGTGAGAGAGACAGAGATGCAGAGAGAGAACTAAAAGTGGAGCTGAAAGTGTTTTCCAAGGAAACTTCCCCAGGTTAGAAGGGGGTAAGTTCTGTTGAGGACTTGGATCTTAGAAAGGAAAGAGATAAGGAACACACTGAATACACATACTCCCTTTTACATGCCTGACAGTGGAGGAAGAAGAGTCTGGAAAGGAGTGGTGGACACAGGTCACACATGAATCCTGCCTGGGATCAGAGCTCAGGGCCAGAGGGCCAGGGCTCTGCCTCCAGCCAAGGCTTAGATATCCAGAGAGTCCATTTCCAGTCATGCCTGTGGCCTATCCACAAGTGGGGGCCCATGTTGGCTCCTGCAGCTGGGGCAACTGGTTATGATGGTCACAGGGACCATGGCCCTTGCTCTCCACTCCTTGGGCATGGTGGTGAAGTGTCGCTCTTCAGAGGGCCTTTGTTTGCTTTCCAAGGACCACAGGAGCTTACTGTCAGCCCAGCAGTGGGTACAACCAAGGGAAGTCCCCACAACAGGCACCCATTACTAGAGTGGTGCAGCCAGCTAGTGCCCCATCCTCCAGTTACACCTACCCCCCACAGTGACCAGTGTCCAGCTTGTGGCCTCCGTGTCCACCCTCCCTTCCTACATCCCATCCTCATCATCCTATAGCTCCACCTCCACCCCATACACAGGTAAGGGGGTGGTTTCCCTGAGCAGGCATGTGGGCAAAGCCTGTTACTCTGTAGCCGAAATAAACATGGACCTCAAAACCAACTCATCTCCCTTCCTTATTCTCTCTGCTTCTTAGGACCATCGTACCTGAGCTATGATGCGCCTGTGTACTCAGGAGCTGGTCCCTACTACCCTCCACTGCTCCCCGCACAAATGCAGCCTCCACCCCCACCGCCTCCACTCCCAAAGCCGGTGGACTCGCCCCTGTGGGGTGGCTCAGGGAGCAGCCCCAGTGCCAATTCTGCCAGCACGTTTGCCATGAAGCCACTGGTTCCCACCAAGCTGCTGAAACCTAAGGGTGGGCCCAAGCAGCCCCCACTTCACTACTGTGACATCTGCAAAATCAGCTGCGCTGGCCCCCAGGTCAGCACTCTGTGCCCCATGCTGGGCAGGCCACCCACTGGCTGGTAGAGCCCTTCCTCATCCCTTGTGGCCAACCAGAGGTCATGCTCGTTGCCTGCCCAAGAGGCCTGTTACTAAACATGCAATGTCAAGTGTACATCAGAATTGCCTTAAGATTGACTTGCTGGTGTTTGAATGAAAGAAACGAGATCAGCACAGTGCTGACTGTTGGCTGCAGAAGCATGGCCTTGAACCCCAGGGCAAGAAGGGCTTCTCTTGATTTGGGGTAGGCGAGGCAGTCAGCGTCCCCTCCTCAAGCATTAAGGCCCAGGCAGATGTGGCTAGTTGTGAGCGCCTTTGCTGCAGGGCTGTTCAGGCAGGGCCACGAATGGATGACAACAGGTATGGGTGCACCAGTGTGCATGGGTGTGTGTTGTCTAAGTGGAGAGAGCGTGGGCTCACAGCCCAGCCTCCCCACCCTATCACCAAAGCAGGTGTCCCAGCCTCTCTAAGCCTCAGTCTCCCCATGAGACAGGGTTTGCCCGAGTGTCACCACTCAGCATAACATCTGGCATGTATTTGATGTGCCTTGGGAACATCAATTCTTCTTATTCCCAGTTTTGCTAATATTAATAGCACATTTTACATTTTATTTTTATTGAGATGTAAGTTCACATGCAGTTGTAACGAGTAATGCAGAGGGGTCCTGTGTACCCTTTACTCAACTCCCCCCAGTGCCGACATTTTGCAAATTATAACCAGGATATTGACATTGACATGTTGTGTCCTCATTCAGATGTCCCCAGCTTTATTCACGCTCATTTTTACACATGTGTGCATGTGTATTTTGTTCTGTGTGAACTTTATCACCTGGGCTGGGTTCTGAATCCACCACCACTGCCAAGATCCTGAGTGTTTCCAGCACCAAAGGGCCCATCTTGTTGCCCTTTTCTACCCACCCCACTCCTGATCGCTCTATCCCCAACACTGTCTCAGACCCCGTGAATATCGAAACAGCCATACATGGTTTCCACCTGTGTCTGGAAGGGACTTGAGTCAGCATGGCCTCCTTGTGGCCCGCTGGCAGTGCTTCTGCATTTTCCCTGGGTGTCCATCTAAGCAGGCTCTCTAAGTCAAAGCCAGCTCAATTGACAGTATAGTCTCCACACTAGCCGGACTGGGCCAGGAGAGTGGCCTCGAGGGTCAACAGGAGCTCTTAATGACACAGGAACACTAGGCAGCTTCTTTCTAACACTCCTCCCTGGTGGTTCTCCCATTACACATTTAATGTGTATTTATGGTGGGAGTCAGGTGGGAGGATGACAAAAATGGAACATTTGCTGTAATTCCAAGTACTCTGTGAAGCATTTCAGTAGGTTACTTCATGTTTCTAACTGCATTGTTACCATCCCCATGTGGCAGGTGGAAGCCTGGGGCTCAGAGAGAGTCAGTAACCTGAGAAAATCAGAATAGTTTTAGAGATGAAGATAGAAAGCAGATTTCTCAAGGTTTGTCAAAGCTATGTGGTTAACTATGACTGCATGTGCAAAGAAGCAGGTGAGAACTGCCTATAACTGTTCCACCTGAAGTAGTTTACTGTCAGTGTCTTGGTGTATATCCTTCCAGACTATTCTGTGTCCCATAGGCTTTTACTGAGCATGTGTGTGTGTGTGTGTGTGTGTGTGTGTGTGCATGCATGTGAGCGCTCTCTGTTGCTTAAGTAAAATGTTCACAAGATTCCTATATTCCAGCGAATATCCCTCCTACTCCTGCCTCTGCCTCCAAATCCACCCCCAGAACCAGGCGGTGTTGCCAGGCCCTTGTGTATTTTCTAGAGGTATTTTTATTCCATGAATGTTAACTCTTGGTGTGGTCAGAGTGTACTAGTTTAGTGGGCCCACTTTATTTGTGTTTGCTGCAGCTTGCCTCATTAGTGTCCCAAAAGAGGAGTCTGGGATGCCTCAAAAGAGCTTGGTCATTTGTCAGATGCAGTCAGATGTTTTGGGCCCAGTGGTGCAGGATAAGTAGGCCTGTGGCCCACAGTAGCCCCTCTTGTGTGGATACCCTCAGTTTATTAGCGATACTTTAACAAGAAAGTGAAGTGTGCATCCTTTTGGTTTCTGAGGTCAGATTCTAAAAAGCCAAAATTTTCTTTCACAGCACCCCCTGAAACTAAATGTGTTGTCCTTTAAGGATGCAGGCTTAAGAAACTCATTGATTTTTAGAAAAAAAAAGAAAGAAAGAAAGAAAGAAACCTGATGTCTTTTAGGCCAAGCATCTGAATTGGTGGTCTGGGCCTAATAAAACTGTACACAAACGTCTGGAAGGCCAGCAAATGGAGAGGTGGGGACTGCAGGCCTGTGTTTCTCCCTCGGGTTCACAGATGCCCTGCCAGTGAACTATGGGGGACAGTGAGGTGCCCACTGGGCACACACCCACCTCTGGCTGCTCTCACTCTTGCTCACTGCCAGCAGACCTACCGTGAGCACTTGGAAGGGCAGAAGCACAAAAAGAAAGAGGCGGCTCAGAAAATGGGCATCCAGCCCAATGGCAGCCCGTGTGGGGTGCAGGCAAAGCTGCACTGTGACCTGTGTGCTGTGTCCTGTACTGGAGTGGAGGCCTACACTGCCCACATCCAAGGAGCCAAGCACCAGAAGGTAGGAGCCCCGCCCGGGCCCAGGCAGGGCCGCCCTGGAAGCAGCCCCGGCCTTCCACATTTGGGAACCAGAGGGGCATCCAGTGACATCAGAGGGGGCAGCCATTGATGAGAGGAAGGTTTCCCTGCACGATCCATGTGTCTTCCTTACTCAGAAGCCCAATACGTTCTCCCAGTTATAAAAGTCCTACCTTCCCCTAGACAAGACACAAAGCAGTGCGAGGCTCGTACCAGGCCCTGCAAAACCATTCTTGGCATTAGGTATGTTTACGAGAACAAGAATTTGAATATTGATGAGATCAAATGGTATATTCCATTTGGGGTTTTGCTTTTTAAAAACAAAATCAAAATGGTTTTAATGTCAAGGATATTGAGAATGGGGTGTGACTGAATCCTAGGCTGGTGCATCCAGGGAGAGTTACATGCGTTCCCCCAGAACATAGATGTGTGTCCATGGACGTGTACATACACGTCTTAACAGGTGGCCCTATGCACACATCCACCCACACATGCCGTGTCTCCATCGGGGTAGGCACCAGGTTGGTGCTAGGGATGTAGAGGATGGCTCTGCCTTTCTGCCCAAGGCAGTAGAAATTGGTGGAAGTAGGTCAGCACTGGGTATTAGAGTATTATAGGCCGGCTGTGCGTGACTCGTGGGGGCCTAGAGGCAGGAGACAGCTCAAGGAGGCCCTTCCAGAGGGATTGGTGCCCTGGAGACTGGAAGGGGTATAACTGGAACTGGGGAATCGGTGGGGTCCCTGGGGACTAGGACGGGACCACCCTCCCTCACTTCCACAGGTTGCCAGCCCTGCGATGCCCAACATGGTATCCTATCTTTCCCTTGAGGAAGGTCGATCAGGCCTGCAGGTGGCCCTAAAGGGGACATGGGTCTGTTCCAGGTCTTCAAACTGCACATGAAATTGGGGAAGCCCATCCCAACCATAGCACCAGCACCCAGCAACTCCAGCTCATCCCAGACCACCTGCACCAGCAAGCTGGCCCCACTCACCACAGAGGGCCCCTCTATCGTCTCAGCCAAGCCCACTGCTCCCACCGGCCACAGCGTACACACCCCGAGCAAACCAGAGCTGGCCAAGAGACCTGCAGTCTGGAAGGCCACCTGCGTGGGTACGTGTGTCTGTGGTTCACAGCCCTCCCACCCATGCCCTGTCTCAACAAGCTTAAGATTCCAAGAAGTGCTTGCCCAGGTAACTTGTGTGCGTGTGCACAGACCAGCACATCTCAGGAGGGATTAAGCCGTGAATGGTGGGGGAAGTGGGAGCGGGTGTGTGTCTTCCTTCCATGTTTCTGTCATGCAGAATGTGCTCTGGTCTGTACCCTCTGAACCTTTGATACAAGACCGTTTCTTCCAAGCCTTAGCAAAACCAACGGGGTGGCAGCATCATTTCTTCCTATGGAGCTTGGAACTGACCCAAGTGCTGGCGCCTCTCAGAAGCTCCAACATTGGCCTAGAGAATTCCCTGGGCTGCCAAGCATGGGGAGCAGCCCCCATCACATCCTGGTGCTCTTGGCGGACAAACTGGGCTCTGACAGTTATGTGGGTACTGGGAGATTAAGGTGGGCTCCTCACAGCCCCACCTCCTGCCCTGCCTTCCCTTAGGATAGGATGCATGTGGCTGAGACCCAAGGGAAGTGATGGCTGTCACACGACACATACTGGGTCATAACCAGGATTAGATGCCAAGCACTCAATACATCAGGTGCATTGCCTGATGTACCTTCCATGACTCTTTAAAGTAGATTTGGTCATTAGTCCCAATTTGCAGATGGAAAAATTGAGGTGAGGCAAGGGAAAGTTCCTGAGCCAGGCCACCCCGTAAGTGATGGAGGCAGGATTGGAATCCAGGTCTGCAACGGCTCCACTCTTCACCTTTGTGCTTTGTGTGTGTGGTGGAGTGGAGGGGCTTATTTTATCTTCCTCAGCAGCACTGTTTTTTGAATAATCACATGATATTGAAAATAACATCACAAAGCACTTTGGATAACAAAGAATTGTTCCTTCTCAGGGCTCAGTGGATTTGTCCCAGCTTGCCTAAGACCCTCGGTCCACCTGATGTCTTATCAATTAACTAAGGGCTGCAGGGTCTGCCTTGGGGGTTTCCTCAGCCAGAGCCCCTCTATGGATGCATTCAGGTTGGCACCAGGTGTTGTGTGGGCCTTGTTCTCTCAGCTGTGACCCAAACTGGCATGAAAAGGGTCTTGTGAGACTGCGGATCCAACTAACTGATGTCATGCAGGGGTGAGAAGGGGAGTACTGTGTTCTGCCCTTCACACCAGTGGGCAGAAGCCGGCTGTGGTTTCTGACCAGAACAGGTTATAAGGGACGCAGTTCTTCCTTCCAGGGTCTCCTGAGCGACAGGCAGCAGGCCGCAGGCTCCCAGAAGGGAAATTGGCACTTCGGAAATCAGAGGGGTCTGGAGAAATACCCATTCAAGGAGGCTCTGTGGAAGCTTCTGGAAGTTGCAGTGACTCAGAGCCAGTGGGCCCAGGCTATGTGGAAGAGGTAACACTGCCTGCCGCCATCTTGCCCTCAGGTCACTGGCATGTACCTTTCTCACTTCCGGGCTCTGGTGGAGAAGGGCCTTGCTGTGGTCAGGTTTTGAGCCCTCAGCAGTCCTCTATCTGACATTCACACCCGTCCCTGGGCAGACCTCAGTGAGTTGTGTGGAACTTGCTGGAAGGTCCAGCCCTGGGCACCTCAGGCACTTCCTTAGAAGGAATACCTGAGGCAGGCAGGGACATTGTTTGCTAGGCAGCCCCGTTTCCTGTGGGAAGAAAAATGGAAAGAGGAGGCCATGCTCTAGAAATCTAGGTGACCACATCACCCCAAGGCATGTGATTCTAAGGTCATTAGGAACCAGCGTGCACCCTACATGACCATCGCCCACACGGACGCCCAGAGCAGTGGCCCCCACGGGTTTGTCTTAAGCAGACTTAGAACTCAAATTCTGAAGCTTTTTTTAGCTGCTTCCATAGCTCTCAGCCTCCCTGAGTGCTTCCAAAGACTAGTAGCTAAAAGGAAATGCAAGCATTAGCATCTCTTCTGTTTTCATTTTTGGGTTTTTGTTCAACCAGTTCAGCATCTTCTGTTTTGTCCTTTGCAAAATAACCACACCAGATAGAACTCCTGCGCTGGAGACCCATTCATTTAATAGATAAGGAGATGAGATCCACAAGAGCTGCTGCAAACAGGGAAGGGCTCTCATGGGGAGAAATCGCAACAGGGCCTTGGTGGGAGGTGGCTGAGCCCCGGGCGGGGGGGGGGGGGCGGTGAAAGGGGCTCTGACAGTGGCAGAGGTGAGCCCCAGCACAGAAGGGCACAGGAGGGTGTGTTGGCTCCTTGAAAGCGCCCTTTGGAACAAATCCATGGACAGGAAGCTCTGCTGCCACTTTTCTGGGCTGCCCAGGAAAACTCAGTGTCCTCAGAGGGTGGAAGGAGGTGCCCCTTTCCTGGGCTCCAGACCTGGCCAGCACTCAGCTGAGCTTTGTGTGTCAGGTGTGCAACGAAGAAGGCAAAGTGATCCGGTTCCACTGCAAGCTGTGTGAGTGCAGCTTCAATGACCCCAACGCCAGGGACATGCACTTGAGGGGACGGCGGCACTGGCTGCAGTACAAGGTACGCCCTGCAGGGGTCTGGTTAGCTGTGAGGAGGGGTGAACGTACATGCTTTCCACACTTCGGTCCCTGTTTCAAAACATGGCATCTATCCCTCTGTGGGTCCCAGCCTCAGACTAGAGCTCAGAGTCCAGGCCTGCATTTCCTGCTGCTTTCAGACCAGAGCAGAAGACAGGGAATTGTATTTGCCAGGTGATTTCCCCTCTTGCTGATGAATGTTCAGTTTTAAAACTTCCCACCCGTTTGTTGCCTGAGAAGTCCTCAAGCTCACGGTCAGATCATCAATGTGCACACAAAGCAGGACTCACAGATATGGCCTCATTTTCCTGACTCAGTGTCTATTTGTTCATATCTGACACGTGCTGTTTTTCTCTTCTTGGGCCTCTGCCTATGTCCCAAGCTGGTGTGTATAGCTGAGATGGAGAGTGCTGTGTCCCATCTGAACTGTGTCTCCCTGGGGAGGCTTGGCGGCCCCGCTGCAGGGCTGAGGCCGTGAGCTGGAGAAAGGCTGGGGTCCTGACTGGAGGTGCTACCGCTGCACGGGCTGAGCCATCCTCGGGGAGCCTGGGACCTCCAATGCCCAGGGCCTCCCAGCACCAGCAGGGGCATCTTTTCCCACCCAAGGTGGTGGCTTAGTGTGGCTGTGGAGTTCATGTGGGCCCTTCAGCACCCTGGGCTCAGGCAGAGAGCATGTGTGTGTCAGGCTTGTGTATGCTTGTGCACAGCACATACTTGTAACTCTCCTTGGGGTGATAAACAGTGGTTTCTGGATATTTCCTCTCTTTATAACAGTTTCATTGACATATCATTTTTTTTGGGGGGGGGGGTGGTTCCCTGGCTGGGAATCAAACCCAGGCCGCGGCGTGAGAGCACCAAAGCCTAGCTGCTACACCATCAGGGAACCCCCTTTTAACAGCTTCATTGAGATGTCATTCATAGGCCACACAATTCACCTAGACTAAGTATGCATTTTAATGGCTTTTACTGTATTCAGAGTTGTGCAACTATCACCTCTCTCTAATTCCAGAACATTTTCATTATCCCAGAAAGAAACCCCTTCCCCATTAGCAGTCACTCCCCAATTCCACCCTCAAGTCCCTTTTAAGAACCACTAACCCACTTTGTTTCTGTGGATGTGCCTGTTCTGAACATTTCACATACATGGAATCACACACTATGGCCTTGTGTGTCCGGCTTCTCTCAGCACCGTGTGTGCAGGGTCCAGCCACGTTGTAGCGAGTATCAGCGCCTCACTCCTTTTCGTGGCTGAGTAGCACTTCAGTGTGAGGATGGGCCGCACTCTGTTTTCAGTTGATGGACACTTGGGTTGTTTACACCAATGAATAATCCTCAGACAACACTACACTTTCTGAATTTTGAAATTCAGTGCTAAAAACGAAGTTTAGTGAATGAATTAGCAATGCTATTTGAAATATATATTGCAGGATTTCACACAAATGGTGTTTGCCCTGAATTATTTTGATTGGAAATGAAATTTTTCCTTTGAATGTTCAGTGACTATTCAGTGATTCCTGATGGTTACTTGCCAGTGGTGTCTCAGCACCTTTGGGTCCTCTGTTAGATGCATAGATGGGATTTGGCTTTCACTGTTGGCAGACATCACATCTGTTATTCTGCATGTCAGTTGTGCTTTGTCCCCCTTGCTAGTTCCCTTTCCTGCCAGTGCTTTTGGAGATGAAGAATCTTAAGATTCTGGGCGATTGAAACCCAACTGTTGTCTAAATCCAGCAAAAGGGTGTCGGTCATGGAGTCTCTCTCTCTGGGTCCCCGAGACATGTTGGCATTTTCGTCTAAGTGATGGTCTCCGATCTTACAGCTCTTCCTTTCCTTTCCAGAAAAAAGTGAACCCTGACCTTCCAATCATGATCAAACTCAGCAACAGAACCCGGAAGCTCTTGGAGGAGAGGAAGAGGAAGCAGAAGCAGCTGACCAGAAAGCGGCTGGAGGAGCTGCGGCGCTGGCATGCGGAGATGAGGTGTGGGGTTCTCCCCTCTCATCCTCCTGACTCCCTCGGCCTGGGGCATCTCTGGGAACCAAATGTCCATTTACTCACTTGCTCAAGTTGGGACATCTGCTTTTGCTTCCAGACCTGAGGATCCAGATGCTCATGACCTGCGATGTGGGCAGGGGACACAGCACTAGTGGGGATGTGGAGGATTTTAGAGCTAGCTGGACTCCTGCGCATAGGATCTGCTTAGTTAGTATGAGTCATCTAATAAACAAGGGATGGTGTGGTCCTGGCAACCATGGGACGGCACTCGAGCCTGATTCACAGGGTCACGCTAGTGCCCCAGGCCTACAACCTCTGGTGTCCCCCTGACCTCCTGTGTCCCTGTGTCCTGTGACCCTGTTGTCTCCTCACTGCCCCCATATTTGTCGTTGCATTTTTGACACGGTATCCTATTCATGGAAGACCTGTGGCCGCATCTGACCTGGGAAAGGAGGTCCGGGACAGACTGCAGCTGCTCAGGCCAGCTCCTTCCTCCTCAGCAGTTACCTGTGATCTGTGTCCTTCTGGCCCTTGCACCTCAGTTTTCCTGGCATTTAGTGGGCGTTTGTGCAGGACCTCATCACAGGCTCTCTTGGAGTCCTGTTTAGCTGCTGTGTCTCCCTGGTAGTCCTGGAGCCCTAACCTTGCCCAGCCAAGGACCTGGCAGCAGGGGCATATGGCTTCCACACACTGCCAGCTCCAGTGTGAGGAGCCCAGGGTCCTGCAGCTGCTGACAGCTCCTTGTGCTCTTCCTTCCCCATAGGCGCTACGACCTGTGCAAGAAGCAGCTAGAGGAGAAACTGCAGCCCCAAGACGAGCACCCAGGTCACTTGCCGACTGACCAGTACCCTCCTCCCCTCATGGGCAGGCCGGGTGTGTCTGCCGCCACACCTCAGGTGCATGGTGGTCTTCCAAATGCTTCCTGTGGCACTGGCCTATGGGCTGGGTGATGTTCTCACGTCCTCACTAGGACCTGAATGTTTTAGGAGTGAGGAGCAGGACTTTGTACCAAGACCCTTAAAGGGGTACCCGTCCCCCATTGCTGGTCACCAACAGGAGCTCCAGACCCCAGTCCCACTGTCCACCACAGTAGTCCCTTTAGCTTCTGAGGCCCCGGTTTTCACATTCCTCAGAGATCCTTAGGCATCTGTCTATTCACACAGGCCATGGTTGGATGGGAAACTTAGATTTGCATCTTGTTTGGGGAACAGGTCCACTGAGTTGGCTGAAAAGCCCCTGCTGGAAAAATGTAAGAAGGTCACCACAGGGAAGACCACTGACCTCCCTCAGCCCAAGCTTCCCACAGGCATCGGGGAGGCTCTGGGGTCGTCACTGGGTCAGTACCCCATGGGTCCCAGTCATTCTTCAACCTGGCTGCCCTCTCCCCCGTGACCTTTTGCTACATGTGCTGTATTTCTGCAGTGTTGACACTCATCCTGTCCCCTGCCCACCAGGTCCCCAGGACCTCTCAGCCCACCTATGACATGCGCACCTTTCCCCACAGCCCTCACGGCGGCCAGAGTCCAGTGAAGACCGGCATGTCATGTGCAAGCATGCCACCATCTACCCCACGGAAGAGGAGCTCCTGGCTGTCCAGAAGGCTGTGTCCCACACAGAACGTGCCCTCAAGCTGGTGTCTGACACTCTGGCCGAGGAGAATTCTGGAAGCCCAGAGCAAGAGGGCAGTGAGCACAGGTAATAGTGATCACCCTTGGTTTCCCCAGGCCTGAGCAACTTGGAAGAGGTGAGGGTTCTGCTCTCTGGTACTGTTCTGGAAGTCATGGAGGTAGGGGTTGGGTTCTGCTCTCTGGTGCCGTGCTGGAAGTCGTGGAGGTGGAGGTTCTGCTCTCTGGTGCTGTGCTAGAAGTTGTGGAGGTGGGCGTTCTGCTCTCTGGTGCCGTGCTGGAAGTCGTGGGGAGGGCTGACAGCTGCTGAGGCGGCTCATCCTCTCATGAGTTTTAGGCCTCTGTGGTGATAGGGGCTTTCCGGCCTGTGGGAGGAAATTTCACCAAGTTTCTAATCTCAGGGCTGGGGCCTCAAGGTTCAAACGGAGTTTTAGTCCCAAATGGTGACAGTTCTAATACAAGAATTTACTTTTCAGACCAAAGGTGTATCTAGAAACATAGGTCACAAAACATGAACCACCTGTTTGCTCATCTGTGAAATGGAGATAAGTGTGATTCTGCCCCAACCCCAGGTTGAGGAATGACAGGGACCCAAGGGGTGGAGAACCAGAAGCTGCCATTTTACACCTGCCTGAGTTGTCATTCCAGGCTCTGTGATTATTGGGGGACAGAAAAATTCCTGTGCCTTGTAATGAGTTATTACATAATATAAATATATTTATAAGTCTTTTCTCTCTTGGTATCTTCCTTTTCATCTCCTTTTTTATGTTGGTAAAATACTCATAACATGAAATTTACCATTGTAGCCATTTTTATATGTATAATAGAGCAGCACTAAGTTCATTTGCAAGGTTGTGCAACCATCACCCACCACTATCTATTTTTAGAAATTTTCATCATCCAAAACAGAAATCTGTCCTGTGAAATTCCTCACCCCCTGCCCCAGCCCCAGTCACCACCATTTCACTTTCTGTCTCTATGGCTTGGCCTGTTCTGCACATTTCATGTAAGTGGAATCATGCAGTATTTGTCCATTTGTGTCTGGCTAATTCCATTAGCAGTTTCTATTCACCATAGCATTTGTTTCCTAGAAAAGAACATGTGCCACTTGTGAGTTACAAAGTGTCACAATAAAATGAGCTTGCCCCTCAGCTTAAGCATGAGAACCTCCCTGATACGTTGCATCTATTTAGGGCAGTGAACCTTCTTCACCCACCTGGCAGGGAAAACCAGGGTGCAAAGAAGATGTTTCTTTCAGGGCCCCTTCCACTCGTGCATGACAGAGAGAAGCCAAAACACAAGACAGCAAAGTCTGATGAGGGGAAGTCTGAAGGGTGGAGCTCTGAGGTTTCCCTGGGGCTCAGTGGTTGCTCACAGTCAGGAAAAGGTGGTCTGGCCATGAGACATGACATTGCAGACAGGCTGAGCATGTGTGACAGGAAGGCAGGAACCACGGGAGCTGGGAGGCATCCACTACTGCAGACAGACAGGGTATCATGTCATTTACATCTCCGCTCATGTTTTCTGTACAAAAAACCACCCTTCACTTAATGCTTTGAAGTTCCCTACAGTTTTTTCCCCATACCCTTGTTTTAGGTTTTTATTTATTTATTTATTTTTACTTTTTATTTTGAAATAATTATGGACTCATAACAAAGAGACCCCTGGGACCCTTTCCCCAGCTTTCCCCTGTGTAGACATGGAAGCGCCCTTAGCATGCAGCAAGGCTGGAAGTTGACAGGGCGTGTCGGAGAACTCCAGGCCTTCCTCGGACCTCCCTGTGTCGGCACACACTCTACTTCTCAGATGCCATCGTGTATGGTCCCACAGTATCTCATCACCTGCATTTTTTAAAGGTTTCCTGTCACATTTACATCATGTTACGTGTCCTTACATTATTTTTCAAAAACACAGAAGTGTTTCTTTTTAGTAGGAATATAATAAACCATCCTGTGGATGTTACATTAATTATTTAACTGTTGTGAAGAACATGTTAACGTTTGGGATTTTTTTTAGCTTTTATTATGGAAATTCTCTAATATACACAAGAGTTGACGAACAGTGAAATTATAATGAACACATGTGACCACTACTAAGCCATGATCAGCTCACACTCATTTCACTTGATCCCCAGCCCCTCCTCCCTGCCCCCAGGACCTATTTCTAAACAATGACTCTAGGGAGTTCCCTGATGGTGTAGTGACTTAAGGCTTCGGCGCTGGCGCTGTCAGTGCTGCGGCCTGGGTTCGATTCCCAGCCAGGGAGCTACCCACATACCAAAAAGCAAAAAAACAAAAAAACAAAAAACAAAAAAAAAAAAACAATGACATAGGTCACAAAACATGAACCACCTGTTTGCTCATCTGTGAAATGGAGATAAGTGTGATTCTGCCCCAACCCCAGGTTGAGGAATGACAGGGACCCAAGGGGTGGAGAACCAGAAGCTGCCATTTTACACCATGATGCCATTATCATACTTGTAAAAATTAACAGTAATTCTTTAACATCATCACATATCCAGTCAGTGTTGACATTTCTAATTATCCCATAGATATCATAATGTGGTTTTTTGGTGTTTTAGGGTTTGTTTTTTTGTTTTACTATTTGTGTGAATTGGGGTTCAGATTGGTTGCTGAACCTGTTAAGTCTCTGTATTTTCAGGTCTCCTCCCTCCCCTGCTTTCTGCTTTCCCTTCCCTCTGAGTCTCAGTTGCAGAGTCTGGTCCTTGTTCCCTAATCCAGATGTCCCTGGTCTGGATTTTAATGGCAGCCTCCCGAGCCAGGTCCCCTCAGGCCTGGTGTGGCTGCAGAGCTCTGTGATCCCAAGTGGATAAGAATACATAAACTTGTTCTTTTAAGAAAAGTTATTTCCTATCCTGAGAAGTGACACAAAGAAAGCAAAGTGGTGATTACAGAGTGGCAGGAGAGGATGGCAGGTCTGGAATGGAGGAGGGGACATTTGTCTAGAGGTCTGTCAAGTGAGGCACCCTAGACACCAGTTCTGGGAACTGGAGCAAAGGAAGAACACTGTGGAGCTGGGGGTGGGGGGTGGTATAGGAAGGGGCGTGGGGCTAGAGCATAAGGCCTGGAGGGAATGAGCAGAAGATGGCGGCAAGGAGGCCCAGGGGGGCAGACTGGAGGCCTCGGGCCGAAGAAGAAGGTTAAATACCCCTCTTCTGTGAGGGTCAGCACTGGGAGGTTAGATGTCAGGCAGACATGATCAGATCCACACTGCAGAAAGCTGGCTCTGGGCTACAGAGAAGCAAGGCAGGGACTCCCTTAGGACACTGTGGCCTGAGCACCTGAATGGGCCTCCTTGCAGAGGGTCAAAGTGAGGGTGAAGCAACCCTAGAGGTGGCTCAGAAGGTACCCAAACCCAAGGGCTGACCAGGGTGGTGCCAACTGACTGAGGACCAGGAGCCACTGGGGATGCTATTGTTGGCCTTTTACAGAATGTGTTTATCAGAAACTACAAGGGCGGGCTGATAAACTTTGCCTTCACTGTAATATTTTTGTTACATTACACATATCTGGGTGTAACTGGTTCTGTGTAGTCACACGGTATCTCCCCTCCATCATTCTTGAGCTTGCACACACAGATGCTTACATTTTTCACTCAGTGCATATTAAAGAATGTTCAGACCAAAAAACAGTCAACGTGATTCCCAGCCGAGGCCTGAGTTTTGAACTTTTTCTGCTGAAGTGATCCCTTATGGCAGTATTCCACGAACCGCCTTTTGTTCTCAGGGTCATAATGATGGACACAAGTTTCATCACCTGTAATGATCTTCTTTAAGAAGTCCCCACCTTCTTTTTCAAAACATTCCAGGAGTTCCTGAGAAATGCAACCTCTTTCAGCTTTCATTTCATCAGACAGCATGCGTGGTACCCACCTGGCACAAATTGTGCAGGATCCAAGAACACTGATAATGTATCCCACTCTCTCCTTGGAAATTCCTAATTTACCAGCAATTTCTTTGTTTGCTGTGATGATTTCCGTGGATCAGTTCTTCAATACAATCTTGATGAAGCTGATCACTTGCAGTCACAGGCCTTCCACTTTGTGGTTTGTTACTCAAATCTGCTTGCCCCACTTCTCCTTCTTTGAACTGCCTAACCAGCATCTAACTGTTCTCACATCAACAAACTGATCACCATAAACAGCTTGCATTTGTCTGTGAATTTCAATTGGAGGAACTTTTTCCGCTGTTAAGAATTCAGTAACATGCTGTTTGAACCGAACATCTGAAGTCTTGTATTTTGATGTGCCCTGGGTGAAAAATGTAAGCATCTGTGTGTGCAAGGTCGAGAGTGATTGAGGGGAGAGACCATGTGACTACACAGAACTGGTTATATCCAGACACGTCTAATGTAACAACAACAACAAAATTATAGTGGAGGCAAAATTTCAGCCCGCCCTCATAGTAATAATTCCCAGCCCTTAGTGAGCATGTACAATTTGTCACTTGCATTCTCAACATTCTCAGATACATCTTCTCATGTCTCCTTTTGTCAAGTATACTCTGAGAAGTTGGCCTCAGAAAGGGCCCATTTCACAGAAAAGGAAGCTGAGGCACAGAGGGCCCAGCAAGCTTCTGGCATTCCAGGAGCTCGTTGGGGACCCAGGGCAGGGCCAACATGCTCTCTTTCTTCCCAACCCCTCTTAAACATTTGCGGGTTTATCTTCACAGCAGTGTCAGTCCCTCTGCTCGTATCCTCAAAGGCGTGATGCGAGTCGGCCTCCTGGCGAAAGGTCTCCTCCTGCAGGGAGACAGGACCGTGCAGCTGATCCTGCTCTGCTCCCAGAAGCCCACCCACACCCTGCTGCAGAAGGTTGCTGAGCAGCTGCCCCGGCAGCTCCCGGTAAGGGCTGGTCACCTCAAAGGGGACTGCTAGCCCTGTCTCGGGAGCCCCTTGGGCTCCCAGTCAGGGATGACTTTGCTTCCACAAGATTTTAAGAAATACCTCTTGGTCATGGTATTGGATACAAACCAGTTTGTTTTTATGAACAGTTGCACAGAGAGGGATTGGTGACAACTTTAGGATTCCTTTATAAAGCGAGTCCAGGATAACTCAGAGACAGCGTAAATGTCCCCCTATGGGGATGGTAACTTACGTTACATCCTCCCTAGGGAGCCTTAACCAGCCATTTAAAAGGTTCGTTTTGTGTTGTATGAAAAGGAAGAAGGTTAGCACTCCCCCTGACAAAGATGGAAGAGGCCCTAGGGCCTGACAGCACAGACGCAGTTAAGGCATTGCTACCTACTTTATGGCATTAACCATTGTTTTTAAAGATCCTTTATCTTCTCATTAAAAAAAAAAAAAAAAAAAAGGATACATGGTGATGAAACTGGCTGAGAGGTGGAGTGTGAGATTTCACAGCCCCAAACTAGAAAGCCAGATGGAAACCGGTTTTGAGGACTGTGGGAGGTCAACTGGATTTTCCCCGCTGGAGCATTTCCTCTGTTGTCATCATAATACTTTTCTCACCCCAAATGATAACTGGGTGAAGAGTAAGATCACATTGTGATTTAAATTGATCATCTTAGGTTAAAAAAATCAGTACCCAGGGCAAGGTCTTCCTGATGTATCTGACACCGTTCGGTGAGGATTCAGCATCGCTCTCCCAGCTCACTTGATGAGCATGGGGACCCCACTGGCCCCAGCCCTCCCTCATGCGCCCACTTTGATTAGGAGCAGATAAACAAACACATAGCGAGCTAAGTTCAGTTTATCTCCTGTGAGGGAATTCAAGCCTCATGTCAAGTAGAGCTCACCCAGGGAGGCAGGAGCCATGTCCAACAGGAAGGTGAGAGGTGTGTTAGGCTATTTTCAGGGCTCTGTGTTACCAGCAAAGCTGCACAAAATCAATAACCTTGTACACACATCGCCCCCACACACATGGAATCGTGTTTTAGAGCAGAGTCACTGGGTCAAAGGCACAAGTCTGGTGCTCCTGGTAAGTGTCGCCAGGTCAGCCTCCCCAGTGGTTTATAGACGCACGGATTTGCCAGCCCAGCTGCTCCTCAGACTGCTGAAGTTTGTCCTTCTCACAGGGTAATGATGGCACCTCATTATAGTTTCAATTTGCTTCTCTCTTACCCTAGGGGTAATCTGTGTCATTGTGTAAAAAGGGATACTTCTGTTTTCTTTTCTGCCAACTATCTGTTATATCACTCACCAGTTTTTAAAAATTGGATTGATATTCTTGTTATTGAGTTCAAGGGTATTCTTTACATATGAAGGCACCTTATATACAGGATCTGTTGTCTATATGCATTTCTGTGTGTGTGCAGTCCTGGAGGGTGGGGCTATGTCTCAGTCTCCTGGGAGCTCCGGACGCCTGGCCTGGATGAGGCCTGCCCTCTGACCATGTCCTTGCTGTTTGCACCTGTCTCTTGGCTGGAATAATGGTGCCTTATGTTGTGTTTGCACCTCTTAGATGGTGACGGACGACAAATATGAGGTCTCCTCTGACCACGAAGCCAACATTGTCATCTCATCCTGTAAAGAGCCCAGGATTCGGGTCACTGTGTCTGTTACCTCACCTCTGATGCGGGAGGACCCCTCCACGGACAGAGGTTTGGCCGGGCCCACACATGCAGATGGCCCAGGGCAGCATCCGACTCTGTTCTGGGCAGGGCGGGGCCGTGGAATGTGGCCTTCTGGCACTTCTGTCAGCCGTGGAGGCCACTGATCAGCTAAGAGCTGGGCCTTTGGGGCAGCAGAGGAAATGAGCTGGTGAGGAAGTGTCAGATGGGCTCAGAACCTGCTGCAGGCATGCTGGGGCAGCAACATGCTCCTACCTGGCCTCCAGGCTGGTACAGGCTCCGGTGTCCTGCGGGGGGGGAAACCAGCTGTGCTGACTCCCCAGGAGTGCAGATTGTCCATCTGTCCATAGCAGAGGCTGCAGCAGACCCCTCTGCTCCCGACACCACTCATGTGAGGCATGGGGGACCCAGGCTTGCGGCAAATTGGCATTGCCTGAGACAGTGGGAATGGGTGGTGAGCCAAGCTAGAGGGCAGCCCCACTGCACGGTGAAGGCCGGCCCGTAGGGATGCATCTCATGGCTCATCAAGCCATGGAACTCCTGAAACAGCTCCCAGGACTGTTTTCCAAATTCCAGTCATTCTTGAATCCCCTTCATGATTGTTTTGTCAAAGCTGAGGGCCACCAACTACTAACGTTTTTTCTTTTAATCAATTCATTTTTGACATTTAAATTTTTAAAGAAGGGAACCTTGACAGTAAGTGGAAAGCCATTGCCAGTTATCATATATGGTGAGTCATCTAAAAATAAATATGGGTATCAGGAGGAGAACAAGACCATTAAATTTTAGCTGAAGGCCTTGCTAGGCTTTGTTTAAATACACGTACAAGGGGGAGATTGGGGATGTTAGAAAGTGTTGGAGATCTGTGGCCACTAGATGGAGGCTTACTGGAAGGATTAAGAGAACGGAAATCCCTTTCTGACAGACATTCTGTGACCCCTAGGAACCCTGTCAACCTGCCAATTGTCTCCTCACTCAGGTGTCCACACCTGGCTGCCTGTTGCTGGGAGGGTAGCTTCTGACCCCTTCTTATATACACACCCTTGCTACTTCCATCTCAGCCTGTGATAGGGAGGTGACAGGTACAAGTTCCCTGGGGATATTTATGGGCGGCAGTGAAACCTGTCCATCATGTGACTTACAGAAGCCAGGGTCTCTTAGAACAAGGTGATAATATGAGGTCTGATAATTAAGTTCATGAGCTTGCCACCGTGCCCTTACGTTGGCAGCACTGTACGAACACCTCGGTAAGGTGTCATAACCTTGCTATATCTGTGTCTCATGGCTGCGTTTGTGTCAACATGTGGCAGTGTCTCACTGAGTGGTGTTCATTATTGTCATTGTGTGTTTTTGTGTGCTGTTGTGAGAATGTCGGAGCTTGAGTTAGAGCAATGAACAAACATTAAATTTCTTGTTAAACTTGTCAAGAGTGGAAGTAAAATCAGAGACAAGTTAGTCCAGGTTCATGGGAATAGTGCCATGAAGAAAATGGCAGTGTCCAAATGGATTGAACTTTTTTTCTGAGGGGAGAGAAAGTGTCACTGATGAAGAGAGGTCAGGGTGGCCAGTAACAAGCAGAACTGACAAAAACATGGTAAAAATTTGTCGAATTTGTGTCAAAATTGTCAACTGACTGTGAGAAGCATAGCTGACCAAGTGAACATCGATAGAGAAACAGGAAGATCTTAACTGAAAATCCTGGCATGAGAAAGGTGTGTGCAAAATGGTCCCGAAGGAGCTCACTGATGAACAAAAGCAAAGGAGAGTCGAAGTTTGCCAAGACCTTTTGTAGAGGCAAGGTGATGTTTTGGGCAGTTTTATCACTGGTGATGAAACATGGGTGCACCAATACGACCTGAAACAAAGCATCTAAGTGCACAATGGAAGTCAGCCAATTCTCCACAATCAAAAAAGTCTGTCAGTCCAAATCAAGAGTCCAAATGATGTTGCTAACCTTTTTTGACATCAGAGGGATTGTTCATTCTGACTTTGTACCAACTGGACAAACAGTCAACCAAGTTTCCTATTTGAAAGTGCTGAAAAGGCTGTGTGAAAAAGTTAGATGAAAAACGACCTGAGGGAGTTCCCTGATAGTGTAATGGCTTAAGGCTTCGGCGCTGGTGCTGTCAGCGCTGCGGTCTGGGTTCGATTCCCAGTCAGGGAGCTACCCACATACCAAAAAGCAAAAAAAAAAAAAAAAAAAAAAAAAAAAAAAAAACGACCTGAACTTTTCGCCAACAACTCATGGCTTTTGCATCACAACAATGCACCAACTCACACGGCACATCTGTGAGGGAGTTTTTAACCAGTACACAAATAACTGTATTGGAACACCCTCCCTACTCACCTGATGTGGCCTCTAGTGACTTTTTTCTTTACCTGAAGATAAAGGAAATAAAGACATTTTGATGGCATTCAGGACATCAGGGTCATACAATGACATTTCTGAGGGCCATTCCAGAAAGAGTTCCAAAACTGCTGTGAAGGGTGGACTAGGCGCTGGCGTCAGTGCATAGCTTCCAAGGGGAGTACTTTGAAGGTGACCATAGTGATATTCAGCAATGAGGTATGTAGTACTTTTTCTAGAATGAGTTTTAAACTTAATTGTCAGACTTCATAGTGAAGCAATAAGAAGAAGAAAGAAAAAATGGACCTAAATTTCTCTCAGACATGGGGGCCTTTGCATCGATAATGGGATGTGTTCAAACTGACCCACTTTCTCCCTTTTAATTACACATTCGGAAGTTTCTGGAAATCTGGCTTAATTCATAGTTTTCCATCTGTACTGCAATTTGCTTACGGAGGGAGTCAGCACTGAAGACGCTCAGTAACAAGCATTAAACTCTTTCCTCATGGGCGCTAACCTCAAAGGAGATAGGATTTTCACTGAAATGATTTCTCTGGTCTCTGCAGTGTCCCAGAGGAAAGACAATCCGGGAGGAACCACAGGTCTTCCAGATAAATACAATGAGGTCCAGAGGATAAATAAAATGAGACCCAGAGAACTGAGGGGCATGGCTCCTGTGTGGCCCAGGGAGGGGATAGAGTGGGAAGGGGGAGCCTTGCCCACCTGTCCTTTTCTTCTAAAAGGAATGGAAGTACCTGCACCTGACCCAGGGGACATCTTGAGCCCAGAAAAGTGTCTCCAGTCGCTGACCGCCCTCCGCCACGCCAAATGGTTCCAGGTCAGGGGGCAGGGGTGGAAGAGGAGCAAAATCTGTCCTGCTGGCTGCCCCCTCAGTGGTCTCCTTGCCCAGCTGCTCGGCCCAGGTCTTCTTGTTCAGCACTAACCTGATGGGTCGGGATCAGAGCAGGGCTGATTCTCTTGTCCTGTGCCCATTTGGGCATGAACTCCGCTCCTGGACACCGCCCTCTAGGCCAGCCAGCCATGCTTCCTGTAGGGCCCTCCCTGGCCTCCACTGCCAGGACAGGTCCCCTGACCCTGCTTGCCACCCCGAGTGGCAGCCCTTGTCCTTTCGGCTTTATATACGCCCCACTTCTGGCCACGTGCGTGTGATTTCCAGAGCTCACAGTACATTTCTTTCCCCAAAGGCACGAGCTAGTGGCCTACAGCCCTGTGTCATCGTCATCAGGGTTTTTCGGGACCTCTGCCAGCGTGTGCCCACTTGGGGGGCCCTGCCAGACTGGGTAAGGCAGTGCCAGGCAACCAGCCCTGCTCTAAGAAGCCCACAGAGGGCCTCCACAGCCCCAAAAGGGGCTACTAGACAGACATTCCCCGTCCCAGCATTTGGCTTTCCCAGAAGGAGCCAGCATTAGCCTGAGTACCTAGTCTGAGGTAGATCACAGGAGGCATTTCTTGGGGGTCCTTTAGCACCAGGAAGAGGCCTGCTCTGGAGCACAGCCTCATTTGACTGTATTTTCTTAAACTCATCACCTCACAGGCAGAACCAAGTAGCATGCCAATGAAAGGGCACCAGAGAACATGCAACGTCAGTGCAGAGGGCTGGGAGCGATCAGGGACCCAGGTGCCCATCCTGGCTCCACACTGGCCTCTGGGCAGCCTGGTGTACCCCCCACCTCCTCTGGAGCAGATACCCCTGCAGCTCTGACACCCCTGGCCAGTCGGTGCCAGAGCCCATGGGTAGGGGGAAGAGCAGAGAAGAGGGAGTGTAAGGGCCCCCATACCCTGCAAATCTCCAAGCTGCCAAGTTGTGAGAACCCATTTCCCACCCTCTTTGGGGCCCCCCACCCCATCTTTCCGTGTGATTACATCTTGTCCCTCTGTGGGTCTGTCTTGACTGCCCCTCTCTTGTCTCACACACCCACCCACTGACCCCTAGTGATAGGTGGGATGAGCTGCAGGTTTTGAAGTCAAATTATTATTGGGAAGAGGCTGAGCCCTGCTAAACTCTGAGGGACTTTTACATTCTATGCACAGCTTTCTGCTGCCACTTCATCTCCCTCTGCGCCCAAAGCCTGGGTCTTGGACAGGCAGGCCCTTCCCACCCTGGCCTTGGCCACTATTGGCTTCACTCATAAGGACCATCTCCAAAACCAAGGTGCCCACCCAGACCTTTGCCTCCTGCCCAGTGTCTAAGGGAGACATTCTACGTGCCACCCCTTCAGGGACAGCATAGTGGCTGGCTTCACGCTGAGTTACTAGCACAGGTCCCTCCCCACCACCCCCTGCAGGGTGGCTCCCTGGAGGCAGGAGGGGGGGGGGGCACACCTGAGCAAGTCACTGAGTCATCCTGAGCCTGGCTAAATGTACTGCAGGGCATGGAGAATGAGTCTCATTTAACTCTCACAATGCTAGTTTGCAATGTTGCGATTGATGGAATTTTGCCGATCGGGGAAACTGAGGGTTACAGTAAAGGAACCTGCCTATGGCCATGCCAGGAAGTAGTGAGGCCTCAGGGCCACCCTTTTCCAGAGAAGGGTAGGTGGGAGTGCCTGAAAGAGCTGGGAGTGGCCTCCAACCTGGAGTCCCCTAGAGACCTCCAGTTGAGCCCTGCAGAGCTCCTTTGGTGGGAGGGGAACTGGCCCAGGTGCTGTCCTCAAAGGCAAAACATCTCCTTTCTGTCCCCACCCCACCCAGGCCATGGAGCTGCTGGTGGAGAAGGCTCTGAGCAGTGCAAAGGGGCCCTTGAGCCCTGGGGATGCTGTGCGAAGGGTCCTGGAGTGTGTGGCCTCAGGGACACTCCTGAAAGGTTAGTCCTCATCTATGGGGGCACATAGCAGAGTCTGAAGGTCATAGCTGGGTCCAGAAGGAGCCTCTTGCCAATACTTGATAACGATGTCCAACTTAGGCAAGAGGAGGGACCCAGACACCCACACACATCCTCCAGATGGAATGTGAGCAGTACAGGAGCGTGCAGCATGGGCTCACCTGCATTGGAGGGCAGAGATCCTAATGCAGATGGAGCAGGTGCAGGAGCCCTGTCTGTCACATTCTCCTTCTATGGGAACCCTGGCTGTCACCCCTGTGATGGCCTTGGTGGGAATAGTCCCAAAGGAAATAACCAGACACTCAGAATGGGTTGTGTATGAAGATGTTCACCATGGTGTGGTATACAGTAGCAGATGAGAAGAGAAGCATTACATGCACTCGTGACATGTCAGACACAAAGATGGTATTTTCCAGTCATTTTAGTGACACGGGATGATATATTAAGTGAAAGAAGAGGAATGTACTGGGCCTGGGTGTGAGCCTGTTACGTAATTATGTGCTGGTGTACATGGGCACGCACACAGCAGCTGGAAGCTCTGCTGAGTGTGCGTGTGGGGACGAAGGTAGGACTGGCCAGGTGGGATGCCCCCCAGGGCAGACCCTGTGCCGGCCAGGTGTGACCCATGAGCATGGACCCTCTCCACCCCTGGCAGCCTTTCACAAAGGTGCTCTATCCTTCTTTGCCCCCTCCACCCACCCTCACAAAGATGGGCCCGGGATCCAGGATCCCTGCGAGAAAGACCAGAGGGATGTGCTTGGGTCCATGACCCTCCAGGAACGGGAAGACATCACAGCCAGTGCCCAGGTAGGACAGCCAGTCCCTGAGGCTCCCTGACTCCAGGTCTGCTCAACAAAGCTGGGGGTGGCACATTTGGTCTCAGCCCTTGTTTGCAGCTGTGCAGTGTCCCAGGATATGGTCTGGGGTTCCCCATCCCTACCCCTGCAGAGAAAGTTTCCCAGTGGTACTACAATCACATTGGACCTGATGTTTAGGAATCATCTTTAATGCAAAGACTCAAAATGCTCATGATTAGACCTGAACTGGGAGATGCAGGACTTGGGGTCCCCGTAGTGAGGCACAAAAGCACTAATGTTCCAAGGGGCTTCCCGGCAGAGTCCTGCTGTCAGCCAGCCCTGAGTGACCCCCAGTATAGTTCTTCACACCTGTGGGTGATTGGCTTAGCAATCATTAGAAGGGTGTTGAGGACAGGACACTTAGTGAGCCCCTGCGTCTGCTCTAGGCCATGGGGGCAGGTGACTGAGGTGTGGGCAGGAGAGTACTGACGTGTTTTCTACCCCCAGCATGCCCTACGCTTGTTGGCGTTCCGGCAGATCCACAAGATTCTGGGCATGGACCCTCTGCTGCCGCCCAAGAGCAGGCCCGGGCCGCGCTTCCGGAAGAGGATGAGGGAGGCAGACCAGGCCGAGGAGGACAAGGGCCCAAGGAAGTGGGCTTGCGGGGCAGAGAGGGGCCATGTGAGTGGCCTTGCCTTCCCAACGGGACCTGACATACCACCAAGTGGCCGCTTCATTCCTGATGTTGGACAGTCGTGTTCTCCTTTCCAGTAACGTCCGGTGGGTTTCCATAAAAATACTTGTGCTTCGATCATCCGTGAAATTGCATCATCCGGGGATGAGAACCACCGAGTGGGACAGCACCCCACACCCTGAGGTGCCCCCAGTGCTGGATAGAAGGTATGGCACAACAACTTTGCATCCTGGCACTTTAACTAGCTTTAAACTCCACCCAGGGCTTCTAAGGGTGTGGGCTTCTAAACTGCTTCCTGTGAATGCTCCAGATGTGCATGGACTTGAAATCACCAGGGCAGGCCTGTCTGGGGCCTGTAGTCTGGAAGGCTGGCCCTGGGAGGCAAGCCAGGGAGAGCTGGGGTGAGGGCCGAGCCCAAGGGCGCACTGGAGCCCAGCCTGCTCCAAACACAGGGCCCCTTCCTCTCCCAGCCTAGATGTGGACCCTCCGGCAGAGGTCTGCAGGGCCTGATCTGAGTTCCCAACTCACTCCCCCACCTCCCTTGGGGAGGGCTGCAGGGCCAGGGTGGTGAGCATTCAGGCCGAGTGCTCCTCTGGTCCCAAGGAAACATTTGGGATTTGACAATTCACCCTGACCCAGGAACTGCACCTCCACCCCACCCCAACCACCGAGTGCCTTCTGCTTACAGAGGAGCTGCTCTGTAATGTCCCATTTAGGGCTAGGTGTACCCAACATCTTTCTCTCATCCTCCCAGCATAGGTCCAGCCTACATGGGTCCAGGGCTCACCTCTTGGGAGCAGGTCTGGGGGCCATGCCTGGTGTGGGACATGGAGTCAGGCAACTGGCTCTGGTGGACATGGGGGCACCCCTGCTCAGCCCCTGCCCTGAACTGTCCAAACCTTCCTTTTGGCAACCAGTTCTTTTGACCAGCTGCCCAGTGACATCGAAGGAGAAAAGTCCATTTTTGTGCCAACCAGTTGCAGTCAATCTGATTCCTTCCATTTCATGTCTGTGTTGAAGGGACAGCCTCTTGCGTGGCTTCACATCTCATGTCTTTGTAGAAGCTGCCTGGAAGTTTGACAGGGGGAATAAATGAGATAAGTTTGTCTTTTGGTGTGGACCACACAGTCCTTTGCTTTGGGGTACAGGTGACCCTGCTGGGCTCCCCGCTGGGCTCTCCCACTGTGCCCTCAGGGCTCCAGGCAGGGGTGTTTCACCCACTGGCATTTCTCCCCAAGGCTCTGAGGTCCTGAAGTGTGGATGGAGAAGGCAAGTATAGATGGGGAAGATGGTGGAGGGACTGGTGCTGCCCAGGGACTGTGTCCCAGGTGTGATCACATCCTCAGGCCATCCTCAGACCAGGGTCCCCCAAACGTGCAGAGAAGCCTGGTTCTGCATATTCCACAGGACCCAGCCTAAGAAGTGATCATTTCACATATACCCCAGGCCACCCAAGGGGCCCACCCTGGCCTGGTCCAGGAGATACACAATGGGACCATTAGTAGGAGGGCCAGGAGACTTCCTGGAGGAGAGGCTGGCCAAGCTGAGTTGGGGGGCATTGGTCTCCACTTGCCAACAAGAGTTCCCTGCAATTTCCCCAAATCCTTGTCACGAACCTCAGGGGTATAGGGAGATCAGACGGGGAAACTTGGTCACCAGCTGAGCTTCTGACAGCATCCCAGGAGGGTGGGGCGAGGTGGCAATGGCCCCAGTGTAAGTGGTGCTTGTCAGTGTGCACAGAGCACAGGCTGGGATATGGCCAGGACTTGCTTCTCACAGCTGAACCAGGGGGGCATTGGTGCCTCTGGTAGGCAATACCCAACTTGGTTCTATTTTTTATTTTTTTACTTTTGTATGTGGGTAGCTCTCTGGCTGGGAATCAAACCCAGGCCACAGCGTTGACGAAGCACCGAAGCCTTAGCCACTGCACCACCAGGGAGCTCCCCAACCTGGTTCTAGTAGGCACATTATCTACCGAAAGTAGGAAGCAGCCTCCTGGGCACCTGACTACTGGGAGGGCAGGCTACTTGCTTTTTCCTCCTCTCCCTCAGTCCCCTTTCTGATAAAGCAGCTCCCCTACCTCTCACAGGTACCCCCACAACATCCCAGAGGCAGAGCTGTCCCCTCTGCTGGTCCTGGCTGCAACCACAGACAGGGCACAGGGGATGGGTCCAGGCATCCACCATTTCACATGGGGAGGCTTCACCCACCCCCACCCCTTGTCTCCCTCTGCAGCTTGGCCAGCAACTCTGCCACTCACCCAGCTGCCCAGGTTCACCACCACCTGTGTATGTGTGTGTGTGTGTGTGTGGGGGGGGGTCCTGCTAGGTTCCTTTGTGATCAGGGCCAATCCATCAGGAAGTCCTGTCAGCCCCACTTCTACTGCTCTCCATGTACATTGGCACTGTACTTCTTCAACCTTCCATAGCAGCAGCTTCCATTGCACTCAGGATAAAACCCCAAATTCCAGGGAAGCTCTACAAGAACCCATTTGCCACCTGCTCCTTTGATAAGTCCACTTCAGACCCACCAATTTCTACTTGTCGTCAGCCAGCTGCCCTGGGACCTTTGCACATGCCGTTCCCACTGTATAGTAAACTCCTTCCCTGACCTATGTGGCCAGCAACTCCTTCCCTCCCTCCGCTCTCAGGTCAGATGTCACGTCCTCCGAGAGGCCACCTTGACCACATAACTCTATTAATGTTCTTCATATCATACCTCACTGATTAAGATCACTTGTTATCTGCTTCGCCCCAGGATGTGAATTCTCTGTGGGCAGGAAATATATCTACCTTACTCACTACAACATCCCAGGTCTAGAACAGACCGTGTATGTAGTAGTAGCTCAATACAAATGTTAAAGGCTTGAAACCATGCTCTGATACCCAAACAGGAGTCTCTTCCTAAGCAGAATCTGCCTCCTAGTAGTTAGGAAGATGCCATTTGTTCCTGTCTTGTCCCAGATTACTGTAACAGCTGAGCCAAGATCACTGATGCAGCTGGGCAGTATTTTCACTAGGGCGGTGGCAGTATGATGAATGGGAGAATGGATCTGTCTTCGCGACAAGGATGAGGCAGGTGTGGCAGTCACTGCTGCAGGTGTGTGGAAAGCCCTGTGCCCTGCCCCTATCAACAGCACACAGTATTTGCACACCTACTTCCTCCCTTACATCCTGCCAGGGGCAGCTTTTGGAAGACAGATATTATCTTTACCATCAGATGATTTAAAACCAATCCTATTGACAGAGAGTTAAATAAGCCTCCTAGCTACTCCAACAAACCTGAGTTTAGGCAACGTGACAGCAAAATCAAGAAGTTGATTAGCGATGTACTCAGTACAGATGGATTGACCGTCTGGGCAATCGAGCTCGCTCAAGGCCTAAATAGCAGTCACTTCTGTCCTCTCCAGCCCTCTCCCTACCAGGCAGACCCCAGAGCAGGCTGTGGGGAACATACTGGACCAGGCACTAGGGGACTTCAGGCCGCAGAATGCTGGCCTGAGAGCTCGGTTGCTAGGAGACTGGTGAGTGTGGGAGAGATGACGTAAGGCCTGTGGGCAGGGCTAGAGCTGAACCTGGCAGGCAGTCCAGGGAAGACAAAAACAGAAGGACAGATTCGTTGGCTCCATCTGCAAAGTCACTGATAACACAGAAACATAGCCACGAAAATGTCCTGCGACCCTGGTCTGAAATAAGTCACACCCAGGAGTAGAGGCAGTATCTCCAATAACTGGCTGGTTTTAGCAGCTTCTTTGGAGAAATGTTGGCTCCATCTTCTCCCTGGTCCCCTGTTAGTTTGGCTCCCGGGCTGAGAAGATGCTTCAAATAAGTAGATTAAGTCTCTGCTGAGTGGACAAGACAGAGGACCCATGTTTCTCCTTAAAGGGTTTTGCAAGGTAGCTGGGGTGAGAGGTGGGGGTGGGGGCACACCACCCTCTTCGTCTGCCTGAGTTCTGAGTAATAAAATATGTGAGGAAATAGACACTTGTTCAGTCATGTTCATAGCAGCACTCTTCACAACAGTTTAGAGCTGAACCCAAGTGACCATCAATGGATGGACAGATAAATAAAAAGTGGCCCATCTCCAGATAATGGATATCACTCAGCCTTCGAATAGAAGGAGATTCTGATGCCTGCTACAGCATGAATGAACCTGGAGGACCTTATGTTCAGTGACATAAGCCAGACATATATTGGCTACTATGGAGAGATATTATTTTTAGTAGCTGCATAATGTATCACCAAAAAACCCCCAAAACTGGACCCTGGTTTGCTTAACCATTGCCCTCTTCTTGGACATTTAAATTGTTTTCAAATTATAAATGATAATATAATGCGGTATAGTGTTCCTCTCATTGATGCCCAAAATGGAATTTGTCATCGAACATGACGTCCTAAGGCCATTGAAACTTGCATGTGAAAAGCTGTATTCCCTCAGCTCTGTGTCAGCTTCCCTCTCATCGTAAAGGAAGGAACCCCGTTCATTGCCCCCAAATCAGGACTGTGCCTTCTCATTTAAAAAAAACAAACAAACAAACAAACAATCCACCTTTCATCTGGGAGGAAGTTTAGGATCCAGAGATTCCCCCAAGAGGAGTATCTGTGCCTGAACAGTTGCTGTTTCTCTCCAAATCAGAACCTTTCCAACTCTTTCCATTCTGATCTCATCGGGGAGAACCGTCAGTAAACTCCCAATCTCTCTTTAAAACAACAAGAACAACAACAACTCTCTCCTGCACATGGATATAAGCTTAATGGTTAGGGTTCCTTCTGAGCACTTCTCAGGCTGGGTCCGCTGCTATTGTGCTTTCATTTTCTTACTCAACATGTGTTTATTCAACACCTCTTAGGTGGCCATGGGACATCACTCACATGCCTTCCTGATGTCTACCACTGGGAATGTTGAGCTGTAGTGACTATTCAGTCAGCAAACACTCAGCACCTCCCTTAGGAGAAACCAAAGAGGCACCAGAAGTTGTCAGTTGTCGCACTGAGGTTGACGCTAGGCCTTAGCTGTGAGGTGTCAGGACAGCTCCCTTCCCCTCCCCGAGCCTCTATAAAATTGGATTGAAGTGAGCAGCACCACCTTGCAGAGCTGTAATAAAATGCATTTTGTAATGTTTGCTGCACAGAAAGTTTCAGCCTCAGGGAGCCGGGCACAGTGGAGGGCAGGTGTGAAGGTGAAAACCAGCGATTGAAGGGCAAGTCACCCGTACAACAGTGACCCTTCATGCCCTCCTGCCTCACTTCTAGGGTGCCGGCGCCGGCTATGGGGAAAGCCGCGCCGACAGGACTGGAGCTTGCGGGCGCCCCTGCAGTGGCCAGGCCCCCATCATCACCCTCGCCGTGGTGGGGAGCTTCTCGTCCACTCGTTAGCACTCCCCTCATGAACGTTAGCTGAGGAGACTAAACCCCAAAAAAGGGAAAAAGTAACTTGGAAGAAAGGACAAAGAGAACAGAAACAAGCTCTAGAAAAGGCCTCAGGTATGTTGTATCATCCTTGGAGAGCCCACGGAAGACACAGAAGCCAGGGGACACGTTTAAGTTTGCCTTTTGGAAAGGAACATTCAAACAACCAGAAGGAGCCTTTGGAAATTGAAAACCCAAGAGTCAAAATTAAAATGTTGACAGAAGGACTGGAAGAAAAAGTAGCATGAGAAGGGGGAATGCAGGCAAGAAAATGAGACGGTCATCCCCGGACCGGACGAAGGACGGTCCCACAGAGGGGGGCAGGGAGACCGCAGCGGAGGGGATCGGCGGTAATGCCCTTCGGGAGCGCTTGTCAGGAATGGGGGACGTGACAGAGCCCACTGGTGGCGACACCACACGTGAAAATGACTTCTATCGAGCCCACACTGGACAGGCAGGCTGTGGACAATAAAGAGGAGACTAGAAGGTTCTCTAAGGTGAGAGGAGAAAGAGAGAGAAACACCACACCCACAAACCCGTGGCGAGCAGAAGATGAGGACACAGGACAGCTCAGAAGGTCCGGCTGCCCAGGACTGGGAGCGTGAGGCCAGGGACCTGACCCACCACCCAGAATACTGTCCTCAGCCACACCACCGCCCTCACAGGAGGTGGCAGGAAATGCCCAGGAAGGAGGGGCACATTCCCAAAACAAGCACACGAAGCAAGAAACAAACGGAACCTGGACCCCAGAAACGGGTGCTGCACCCCAGGAATCCCTGTAGTGAAGACGAGAGGGGCCAGGACCGCGGCCGGATAGCAGCCCAGCCCCGAGACGACGAGTTAGTTTCACTGGAGAGGCTGGGGGACGCAGAGAGTCACAGACACACAACGTAAAGGCCATCGGTCACTCCAGAAAAATTAAAAACTACAAGTCCTAGAAAATAAAAGTGTTCCTTGGTGTATATGGCTCCATGTGAACAATATTTGAATATAACAACACAAGCACCAAATATTCATTGAACCAAAAATTGGGATCGAACTGTTGGGAGAGCAGAATGCCTAAGGGTGCTAAATCTCTCCCTTCAGGAGTAGGAAATCAATGGATAATGTCCAGCTGATAAACCGAAAGATGTGCAAAACATTATTTTGAAATATGGAAGCAAATTCCAGAGCAACAGCCAATAGAAACGGCGACCGTAGGCGTTGGGGGATGGGACATACGCTGCTTGGTTTGAAACAGTCTGTAAGCGTAGCATAGTTTGCAGCACACAGAAAACACTACAAAATATTGCTACTCATAATTTTGACAAGAAGAAAATATACGTACTTTTAAGGGGCCCATTGCTGCGTCGGGGAGTTTTTTTATAGTTAGGAGAGCACTTGAGAACTTACTACATGCCATGGATGTAGACACATTCAGATTGAGAAGTACAGCTACGAGGTTAAGTAGATTTAAAAACGGGCTTATTTATAAGAAATTAAAGACTGAGAGGGACCAGAGGTCTGCAAACTACAGCCCACTTACCCACCATCTGTGTTTATGCATCTCATAAGCTAAAAACGGTTCTTTACTTTTTTTTTTTTTTTTTGGTTCCCTGAGCAGGAATCGAACCCAGACCACAGTGGTGAGAGTGCCAAAGCCTAGCCACTGCACCACCAGGGACCCCCCTGGTTCTTTACATTTTTAAGTGGCTGAAAGAAAAAATCAAAAGTCGTAATATTGGCATGGCGTGTGAAAAGTCTATGAAGTTCAGATTTCAGTGTTTATAAATAAAGTTCTGTTGGAACTTGGCCACGCCTGCTCACATACATGTGATCTGCGGTGGCTTTCATGCTGCAGAAGCAGAGTTGAGGTGTTCAGAGTCATCTGGCTCTTCACAGAGAAAGTTGGCCAGCTCTTGAGTTAGAGATGAGGGTCTGGGGTCAGCATCGGGAGGTCCCCTGGAGCAGGGGCATGGGGACAAGTCATCTGACAGACATGCCTGGCCTTGTGCTATCCTGTGGGTCCCTTCCTCTGCCTTCGCTCTTTCATGGGATCCTATTTGTTCTGTGAGCGCCTGCTAGGTGCTGGGCTCCAGAGACAAATGATTGCCCGAGCCAGAGTAGTCCCTGCCCTTGCTCACACAGCTTATGTTCTGTCAAGGGGAGGGAGGCAAGGCAGGGGACGGGGGAGAGGCAGGAGGGCTACGGACAAGCACAAGTTAGGGTAACAGGCAGTGTTTCTGGCTTGGATGGTGGGCGGTCACAATCGGTGGTCAGAAAGGGTCTCTTGAAGGAGCTGGAAATGCTGAGAAGGAGCCACCTTGAGAAGAGCTAAGGGAAGGACGCAGTAAGAGGAGACAGCAGCATGTGCAAATGCCCTGAGGCTGGACAGTGCCTGGAGCATTTGAGGAAGAGGAGAGAGCCAAGCCAGGGGAAGTGCAGGTAGCTGGCATGGTGGGACCAAGCCAGTGGTGGGCCACAGCGAGGAGCTTGAGTTTCATCCTAAGTACAGCTAGCCCCATGGGAGGGTTGTAAACCAGGAAGTGACACAGACCCAGTTTACACACAGTGCCCCTGCAGATGTGGCAGGGGAGTGAGGCGACTCGCTCCACCTGCAGTACATGGAAGACGGAGCAAGGGAAGTGGCGGGAGAGCGGACAGCCTCCCCCATCGATGGCAGATCACCCCTGGAACCCCAAAGCAGGTCATTCAGAGGGGCCCTTTGTACCACAAGTCAAGACCGATCCAGCCAACCACAGCACGGGTTGCAAAGTGAGCCCTGCTGCATTTTTCCTCGAAAGAGCAGAGTGTTCCTCCACTGACTCCCCGAGTCCCCTGGCAGGGAGGAGAAAGCTAAATTTAAAGGTGTGCTAACTGGGGCAGTCTGATCTGGCTGCGGGCTCCAGCCGCTAGATCCACTGGGGCCATGGTGCCGGCCCAGCCATCTCCACATCTGGCTGCAGCTGCCCTGCTCCGCCTGCCCTCCAGATCCAGAAAGCTCGATTATGGGCACATTCTCTTTGGGGCTCTATCGTGGGCCCCACACCATGCTGTGCACCAGCACTTGGGCCCTGGAGCTGGACAGGCCTGGGTTCAAAGCCCAGCCCACCACTTCCTGTGTCCTAGGGTGAGCCTCAGTACTCTCTGAACCCCAGCTTTTGCCATCTGTGAAATGGGTACAATGAGAGTACCCTTGGCAGGCACTGTTCATTTGCTCTCTCCTCCCCCAGTATTCATTGGCTTAAAAAATGTGTTTTGAGCACCCACTATGTGCCAGGTACTGGGGCCACAGCAGTGAATGACACCATCCAAAGTCCCCGCCCTGACATCCCAGAAACATCATAAACAAGTAAAATATATGATCAGTCAGACCATGGTAGCTCTGCAGAGCTATAGGAGAGGGGATGTGAAGTGTGGAAAGGTTGAAATATTCTATAGGGTTGCTGCAATGTTGGGTATGCCTGGGGAAGTGTCCTAGGCAGAAGGTACAGGTAATGCAAAGGCCCTGAGGTGGGAGTAAACCTAGGAGCTTTGAGAAAGAGGAAGCCAGTAAAGAGTACATTTTCTAACTTCCTCTGCTCCTGGGGTTTCTTCAGAAGAGTCCTTAAATGAAGAAGTGTATCCTTTTCTGCCAACTTCCTGCTACGTGTTGGCTGGAATGCAGGTGAGAGAGCTGGAACTCAAGCAGCCATCTTGGGCAGAGATGGAAGTTTGTGTGCTGAGAAAGGCAGAGTCCCTGACACTGCCAAGGACTGCCTCCCTCAGAGAGCTGTAATTTCTACCTAATTTGAGCGTCTAGCACTTGGGGCCTTCCATCCTCTGTAGCCAATCCTAATCTTAACTGATGCATTATGTAAAGTATCTGACACATAACTCCCTCTGCTCATTGCCTATAATGAGTTTCGTCTGTATTCATGAAGAAAATAATCCTGCCTTTGAGAAGGCTACAACTCCACTGAGGGCATCCACAGGCCTGAATTCTAGCCCCAGTGTGTGACCATGGACTACTAAGTAGCCTTGCCTCTCTGGGTCTCAGCTGCTTTAATTCTAAAACTAGAAGACTGGCCCCCAAAATCTCCAGAAGTTTGGAGAACAGAGGGTAACACAAGCTGCAACAGTCACAATAGGAGAAAGGTGAGATGCGAAGAACAGCGAGATTGTGATGAACAAAAGAAAGGCATTTAGGCTAGGGACAAGGTGGGTCCATCAAGGTTCCTCTGTTGCAAGTGACACGGAGGCAGACTTATCAGCTCATGGAAGGGACGCCCAAGAGACCCCTCTTCCTAGCTGGGTTTAGGGCAGCCTAATCCGACTCACCAATTCCACGTCACAGAGGCTTCATTTCAACACCCCACTCTGGTCCCATTTTCAGTACTAGGAATCCTTTTGGTTACGTTTGGCAGAACCCAAAAAGCAAAGACCTGCTTCCAACAGAACTCTAGGCATGGCTGGATCCAGGGATCTGAATTCTTCCCGAGGTATTCCGTCTCTCCGCTTCCTGGCTCTGCTTCCCCTGGGTTGGCTCCTTCTCAGGCAGGCTGACGGGCTCAATCACCAAGACCAGATAGATGCACACCCACCAAACGGTGAGAAGAGATGGCTAGTGCCTCCACTGAGGGGTCCTTTCAGGGCATAGAAGTGGGGTCTTGCTCTGAGAAGGGTAGAGGTATCTGAGAGGGCTTCATAAAAATGGTACCAGCTGAGATGGGCATGGAGGATGAGCTGGAGATGCCATGTGGATGGAGGAAGGGCATTCCAGGCAGAGGGGACAGCAAGTGCAAAAGTGTACAAACTCGTGCAGTTCAGAGTTGCCATCCTGCCGAGTGCTTGGTGGGAGCAGAAGCAGGGGAGGCCAGGGAGGTAGCTGGAGGCCAAACACGATGAGCCCTGAATGCCAGACGGACTGTTTTAGGTTCTGTCCTGCAGGCAGCGGGAGCTATAGAAGGATTCAGAGCAGGGAGGGCCACAGTCACATTTTCATCCCTTTGTGGTGATGCAGTGGAAGGTGAATGATAACAAGGAGAAAAAATGAGGCAGCTGAGAAACCAGGGAAGGGGGCTGCTGTGTCACCAGCCTGCACCAGATGGGTCTTGGGGGTGGGGAGGTGGAGGTGGGTCAGAGAATTTCTGGAATCAAGTCGACAGGACCGAAATGTGCAGGTGAAGAGCCTAGGACTGGGGAGGTCTGGTGTGGCTACTAAGTGGCTTCAGGAAGGTAGAAGGGAGGAGCAAATCCCTCAGCTCCTGGGGAGGCAGGAAAAAGTGGTGTTGACACCTCTGGGGACTGGAAGACCCATCAAGTCTTTGTGATTCAAAGTGGCCAATTATTGGATGCCTCCAGGAATCGGGCACACCCTCTGTAGCTCCGACTCAAATAAACCGTGGACTCAAATCTATCCCCCAGGCACACATAGCTCAGTGCCCTGTGCCCACACCCTGGGGCGTCCCATTCCTCAGGCCAGCCCCTGGAGACTCAGGCACCTAACACTGTCTCCTTAAGTCTGTCCTTTCCCAGTCTCAACGCCATTGCTTCCTCAGATCACGACTGGGGTAGGGCCTTCCACAGTGTGGGATCAGGACCCCTGGGTGTCCTGGGGAGGATGTAGGTGTTTCTTACACAGAGGGAGAAGCCAGCCCCTTCTAACCCTCTTCCTGCCTCTGACTGCATCAAAGAAAGTCTCCACGAGGTGTTGGGGCATCTTAACCTCTTAAATGTGGGCTCCTATCCTTGCTGAATAGAGAGAAGACAGGCTTCCGCTGTGGGGCCTGGGGCCGCAGCAGTCTCTGCCGTGCTGTTCCGCTGTGGCTATTTTCATTCTGGGTTTCTATTTCGGGCAAGTGATGATGGTTTGCCATAGATGGGGGACCCCCAACACCTGACTGAATGCTGGCTGCAGGGTCCCAGCCCTAGGACCAAAGCAGTGCCAAGTGGCTGGGAAGTGCTAGGAGGTGGAGTACAGACACCCTGGGACTATCCCACAGCTGCATCGTGGAGCACAGGGAGCCCTGCTTAGCAGGAGTGTTCTCAGCGGCTCCTCTGCAAACACTACCGTGACTATAAATTACACCACCAGGCAGGAAAGGCACCCTCTCCTGCCCTCTCCTCCTACTTCCCTTGCTGGGGATAGATAGCCTTATTGCTGCTGAGAGAGTCCCCTTCTAGAACTTTCCCCACCAATTTACTCTCTCCTGTATTACATGCATGGAAGTGTGCCGTTTGCATTGTGTCACATCCTAGTGGTGTGGTAAGATTTTAGCATCTTAATACATAGTGTCTTAGGTTCTTGTTGCATAATATTCCATAATATGAATATTCTATAATTCTCAAACTGAGCCACTATTCCCAGAAATTCCACAATGTCTTGGAGGCACAGCCACTTATCCTTTTGAGGTAACAGAAGGTTAAATACCAGAGGACCCAGGCTGTCTGGGCATCTTGGTTCATCGCCCTCCCAAGATCAGCGTCATCCTTGTCCAAGCAAACTTCTCCATTAGTAGAAGCAGTCAAGGAGCCCACGAGCCATCACTGGGGACCAGACCCAGTGCAGTGGCCATGCAGCTGTCCTCTGAGGGCGAGGCCAGTGCTGCGGGCCCTGACGAGGAGCGATCTGAGGCAGGAGAGGGGCAGTCCTCTGGCACAGCTGGGTTGGCTCCATTAGACCCCACATTTATTCTCCAAAGGAGGGCTGCTCCACCAGGTCTCCAGTTCCACATGATTGTTTTCCTATGGCCCCAATTCAACATTAATGATGATGGTAATGATGAAGATACTGACAGCAGCTGACATTTTGGGGGTGCTTCCTTTGTGCCAGGTACCAACAGCCCTCTACAGCGATGGGTAATTAAATGAGCCCTCATTGGCAGAAGAGGTGAGGGCGTTGGAATGGCAAGTCAGAAGGGTCCCCTTTGTCGTCTGGGCACTGCGGCTTGTTTACCTCCCCGACAGTCAGCTCATTCACTTCCCTCTGCGAGCGCTGTGGCACCTACCCAACGTTCCAAGGCCTCCGCTTCCCGGGATGACCTGGGGTGCGCCCCCCGCAGCAGCAGGCCAAGGCGCGGCGTGGAGCCCGTGAGCACCCTCAGCCCCTGCCCGTGCCGCACGGAAGGTGCCGGGGACCGCGGAGGCGGGGTGGGGAGGGGCCGGCGGCGTCGCGCAGTGCATACTGCAGTGCGGCCGGCACTAGGACCCGCGGGGTCCTCCCTGGCCGCGGCACCTCCCGCTCCCCCCTACGGCTCTCCCCCCGCCCAAAATGAGGAAACGGAGGAACTTGCTCCAAGTTGTGCAGCCGGGCCCGCCTTGGGGTGCGCAGCCGGCACGAGGGGGCCCTCCTGGGGGGTGTCGCGGGGCGCGGCCCGGGGACGCCCCCCTGAGCAGGTGAGCGCGACGGCGGGGATAGGAGTAGAGCGGCCGCGGGGTCAGTGGAGGGGAACCAGAGGGCTCCTTGAGGGCTCGGGCGTGCGCGGAAGGGGCCGGTGCGCGCGCGAGTGTGCGCGTCTGGGGCGCGCGCCGGGTACGCCGCTGGGACGGGGGTGGTTAGAGGCGGTCAGACTTGGGGTGGGGGCTATTTTTTTCTGGGTGGGGATATGAGCGTTTGCGAGCCCCCGGGTGTGTGTATCAGCGCATCCACGTGGAGGGATGTGCGCGTGTGGCCGAGATGCGTGTGCGCGGCCCTGTGTGTAGCTCTGTGTGCCTGGGTGGCCCAGCGTCTGGTGCCCAGGTGTTCAAGTGGGGGTCTGTGTGTGTGTTCGGGCGTAGGCAGATACACACGTTTTCAGATGTCTGAGCACCTGTGCACGCATACACACGTGTGTGTATACATGTGTAGACATGTGTGCACACCTGTGTCTAGGGGGACATGCCTTTGCTTGCACACCTGCGTGCCTGTGGGTACCGGTGTCCACCTGTGTCCAAGCCCTGTGTGTTTCTGTGTGTACTCATGTGTACATGGATCAGTATGTGTGTGAGGACATGTAGGGCTGGGGATTCATGGGGCGCACACTAGAGAAACAGATCCTACCCCCCAACTTGCCCCACTGCCCAGCCACCTGCAGTGAGGTAGATTGGAGGCAAGGGGTGGAAAAGTCTCCACCCAAGCAGCAGTGAGGGGGTTTGTGTATCCCTCCTGGGTTGGGGTGAAAGGATTAGTGAGATTTGGCTGGTGGCCAGAGGAGCTCTGCAGGGCTGCATGGCCCACGCCCCATCCTAGGGTCAGAGTTTCTTAGGAATGACCTTGAGTCATTCTGTATTTCCCTGCTCTGCTCCTGCCTACTCACTAGAAAAGAGGAAGAACCAGGCTTGATTAGGTGGCTCCAAGCCATCCATGTGCTGTGTGGGCTGCTGGGGCCAGAGTCAGGCAACCCCCATTTCCCAGCCCATGGCCACTAGCTCTTTGCCCATCTTGTGCCTCAGTTTCCCTTTGGAAACCGTGATGGGGTGAGACTCCGTGGTTTCCCAACTGGTGTTTCATGGCCATGATTCTGCTAAGGAACTCTCCTGGGTAAAGGCCACTTTCCCAAAGGGACTTAGAAAACCAGCACCTGGACCCGTTCTTGGGGCTGCCCCTGGATGTGCCCTCCAACTAGCCTGGGCTGGAAGTGGTACTCCTGGCCCTCAGGGCCTCTGCCTGGCTCGAATCGGGGCTCTCCAGCTAGTCTCTGCCCCCTCCCCAGGTGAGCCCTCGCTTCTTCTGTGCCTGACACCCCTCCACCTATCTCAGCCAGGATGCCCACGGTGAGTAGCTTCAACCTGGGTCCTTGTGTCCCCAGCCCTTCCTCAGCTCAGTCCACGCCCACAGGACCTCAGTTCCGTGGGGAGGGGGACTGTACTTTGATCCACATTCCCCGAAGCTGGTGTTTCCCAGTCTCTCTCTTGGTGTTGTTTCATTCACCTTTTCTCCCTGACCTGTCCTGAGTGCCATCTGTTTGTGACTCTAATTTATCTCTGCTGGCTGCTCCTTTGTCCTCTCTCTTCCTTTTTCTTTCTCTTTTCTCTGTCTCAATATAATCTTTCTCTCTCTGGGGCATCTCTCTCATGCCCCCTTTGCCCTTCTCCCTCACCCACCACCACCCAGAGGCGCTGGGCCCCAGGCACCCAATGCATCACCAAGTGTGAGCACATGCGCCCAAAGCCTGGAGAGCTGGCCTTCCGCAAGGGCGACGTGGTCACCATCCTAGAGGTTTGCGAGGTGAGCAGTAGCTGGAGGGTCTGGGTGTGTTTGAGGACAGGACACCTTCCTCCCACACACACACCACACTGACCCCTGGCCCCTTCCCTGACAGAGCAAGAGCTGGTACCGTGCCAAGCACCACACCAGTGGGCAGGAGGGGCTGCTGGCAGCTGGTGCCCTGCGGGAGCGTGAGGCCCTCTCCACTGACCCTAAGCTCAGTCTCATGCCGTGAGTTGTGGAGCGACCCTGGGATGGGGTCAGGGGTGCGCGGCCAGCCCGGCCCAGCCTGCCTTGCTGCCCCTGCAGGTGGTTCCATGGGAAGATCTCGGGCCAGGAGGCAGTGCAGCTGCTGCAGCCACCGGAGGACGGGTTGTTCCTGGTGCGCGAGTCAGCGCGGCATCCAGGTGACTACGTGCTGTGCGTGAGCTTCGGCCGTGAAGTCATCCACTACCGCGTGCTGCACCGTGATGGCCACCTGACCATCGATGAGGCCATCTGCTTCTGCAACCTCATGGATATGGTGGAGGTGCACCCCCCTGCCCAAAAAACATGCTCCCCAGTGCAGGGAAAGAGCTGGTCCCTGTGGATCACCAACTCTCTAGGTGATCTGAGTCCTCTAGGTCCTACCTCCAGGGACTGGGGTGGCTCCTCCAGGGGCCTCCAGGAACCTCCAAGTTGACACCAATCCAGAGACCTCCCCATCCTCCTTTTATTTCCCCTAGCCTACATCCTTCCCCGTTTCCATGGAAACCAGTCCAACACATCCTGTGGGAACCAAACCCCTCTCCTCATCAGCTCCTGCCCATCCCATCCAGAGCCCCCCACCCCAGGAAGGGAACAGGATGCAGGGGTTCCCCACACCCCAGGGTCGGACTCACAGCCACCTCTGCCCTGCCCCGCCTTGCTCTGCAGCATTACAGCAAGGACAAGGGGGCCATCTGCACAAAACTCGTGAAACCCAAGAGGAAGCAGGGGACCAAATCGGCGGAGGAGGAGCTGGCCAAAGGTAGGGGTCTGCACCCTTTCCACCCACATTCTCCCCCCATGCTGGGGAGGCAAGGCCCTGGGGCCCAGCACGTGGCCCGTGCCACAGCACCTGCATGTCGTAGGCGGAAGGCCTAGGCTGCCCCCAGGTCAGGCAAGGGACACTCACAGACACCAATCATCCCAAAATTGACTGGGTCCTCAAACCTGCTGCTTCTCCTGAGCCAGAAACCTGGCCCCAAACCCTGACCTACCCACCCTCCCACATCCCCGTCATGGCCAGGTCTCACAGCAGGTCAATTTGTCTCCTTCCTGCCTGGCCTCAGACCTTTCCATCAGAGCACCTTCTTCCGGAGGTGAGGGCAGTCCCCCTTCCTTCTGACCCCTACCCCTGTGCCCCTAGAGGCAGTTTTCTACCATGACGGCCCACTCACATCACTCCCCTGCTTAAAGGAGGAAGGCCCTGCAATCCTACCGCTTTCTAGAACATTCCCTCGTGGCTGAGGCTTCTTTCGTACCTCATCTATAGGGCCCTTCTTCCATTCACAGGTGTCCCTGGGTTGTGACTACTCATTTCCTCTCAGCCTTTGTGCTCTTGTGCATTCTGTTCCCTCACCTGAAATGCTTTTCCAGCTTCTGTGTAGTGAAATCAATACGCAAGGCCCAAAGAAAAATTCCCCCAACCTCACCCAGCCCTATAGTCTTTTGAACCTGATGGCCGTGCATGTCTCCTTGGAAGCACCTGTCTCTCCTGGGGAAATCTGGACGTCTTGGGGATGGCACTTGGGTGGAGGCTGGTGTCACCATGCCTGATTGTACCTAAGGGCTCCTGATTTGGTTGGGGAGGAGGCCTACAGAAACTGCTAGAGAGGAGAGGAGGGGGAGAACACTGGCCAGCTTGAGACAAGAGGTCAGGGAGGCCAGAACACAGGCTACAACTTAGAGCACTGCAAGGTTCTAGAAATTTTACTGGTCTCCATGTCTGTTGATTTTTGCTCTGTCTATGTGCCTGGGTGGCCAGAGGTAAAGGATGGTAAAGGGAAGAGCCTGTGGAGTTTTTGGAGGGACAGAGCCTCCAGGTAGGAGAGAGACAGGCAGCCCTGAAGAAGGGTAGGCTCTGTTGCCTTTGACTACATCATAGCACTGTACCAGGAGTGGGGAGTGTCAGACATGCTCTTGGACCACTCGCTGCTGGGAACAGCAACCACCCAAATGGGTGTCCATGCTGAGTGTCTCCCACCAGGCAGTACGCCCGATGGGAAGGCCTTAGAGAGCCCGTTACCCTCTAACCAGGTCTTCATTCCACAGCGGGCTGGTTACTAAACCTGCAGCATTTGACGCTGGGGGCGCAGATCGGAGAGGGGGAATTTGGAGGTGAGTGGGCGTGTGGGCTGCGGGGCTAAAGGAAGGTAGGGTGTTCAAATTTTGGAGTCACAGAGATGAATTCACATCCATATTTAATACCTACAAGGTACTCCTCTCTATGTCTCGGTTTCCCCTCTGTGAATGGGGGTTAACAACAGCTGTCGTGAGGAGTAACTTAACTCACACAGGCACCCAGTGAACGTTAGTCCCTCATACCTCCAGGCTCTTGCACATGCTGGTCCCTCTGCTTGGAATGCCATTCCCTGAAATGCTTATTTTAGAAGGCTCTGGGGCTTAGACCAGGGGTCTGCCAACGGTCTCTGTAAAGGGCTGGAGAACAAATATTTTCGGCTTTGCGGGCCAGACGGTCTCTGTCATATCTGCTCAGCTCTGCCTTTGTAGCAAGAAAACAGCCCCAGATGATAGGTAAACCAGTGGGTGTGGCTGTGTACCAATAAAACTTTATTTATGGATGCTGAATTTTGAATTTTGTATAATTTTCATATGTCATGAAAAAGCATTCTTTTGGGGTTTTTTGGCCATTTAAGAATGTAAAAACCATTCTGAGCTTACAGGCCTTGCAAAAACACATGACGGGCCTGGATTTGGCCCAAGGGCCAGAGTTTGCTGATCCCTGGCTTAGATGGATCTCTTTGGTGAGGGGGTCTGGGGCTTGTAGGAGAGAGGGATTTTCCAGGCCTAGGGACCCAAGGCTGTGTTTGGCATCCGTGGAGGTCGATGTGAGTATGTTCCTGTGTCTGTCCCCATCTCTGTTGGGTCCTGATCTCCGTCCTGCCTGCTAGCGGTCCTGCAGGGTGAGTACCTGGGCCAGAAGGTGGCCGTGAAGAACATCAAGTGTGATGTGACAGCCCAGGCCTTCCTAGACGAGACGGCGGTCATGACGTGAGTCCCAGGTTGGGGTTGGGCATCCTGGGGTCAGGGCTTCTGGCCACACCCACACCTCATGCCTACCTACCCACCCCAGGAAGATGCAGCATAAGAACCTGGTGCGTCTGCTAGGCGTGATCCTGCACCAGGGGCTCTACATCGTCATGGAGCACGTGAGCAAGGTGTGGTGGGGCCCAGGTGCAGGCAGGGCTGGGGGGCAGCCAAAAGGCCTCGAACCCCAGCCCCCTGTCCTCCCCACAGGGCAACCTGGTGAACTTTCTACGCACTCGGGGTCGGGCCCTTGTAAACACCCCCCAGCTTCTGCAGTTTTCTCTGTGAGTGAGGGCCCCTAGGGGACAGGGAGGGGGCTTTCCCAGGTCAAGGAGAAACTGAGGCACAGAGCAGGGAGGACCCTGGCTTTTGGAGTTTGCAACCTGAGCCCCAGAGCCCCCATGCCCCTGACCCTCCCCAGGCACGTGGCTGAGGGCATGGAATACCTGGAGAGCAAGAAGCTGGTGCACCGAGACCTTGCCGCCCGCAACATCCTCATTTCTGAGGACCTGGTGGCCAAGGTCAGTGACTTCGGCCTGGCCAAAGCTGAGCGAAAGGGGCTGGACTCCAGCCGGCTGCCCGTCAAGTGGACAGCACCTGAGGCACTCAAACACGGGGTGAGTACCCCTCTGTCTCCAGGTCCTTTGGAATCCCAGCTCCCAGCTCCACTGGGCACGTGTGTTGGCTTCTCTGAACCTCCAAGATCCAGAGACAGGGAGGCCCTTGATGGTGTTCTACTGCAAGTGGAGGTGTACTCAAGCCAACAGTGTCCCCCCCCGCCCAACTCCCAGCCCTCCACCTGCCTGGCCCTCCCTGGGCAAGAGGGGCCATCTCAATTAATCACCAGTTAGCATTTGGCCCATAGTTGTTCTCTTTAGCCTCTATCTGGCCTGTCCTGTGGGAGACCCTGTGTGGGCCTCAGTTTCTCCATTTCTGGGCTCAGTGCTGAAGGCAAGAATAACGGACCTCCTTCCTGCACTGAATCTCAGCTCCATTCGGTTGCGGGGTGGGGGAACTCAGGGAATGGAGTCAATTAGGAAGAGACCAGAGAGTGAAGGTCTATACAGGGGGACTTCCTAGAGGAAGCAAGGGCTGGAGCAGAAACCCTGAGAGGTCCTTCCTCACCCTATCTTGGGCCCACCAGAAATTCTCCAGCAAGTCTGATGTCTGGAGTTTCGGGGTGCTGCTGTGGGAGGTCTTTTCATATGGCCGGGCTCCATACCCTAAGATGGTGAGTATGGTCTGGGATGGGGAGGCACTGGGTTCCATGCAGGCCTGGGGCTGTGGCCCTAATCCCCAGTTCACACTGGTGTGCCCTCTACCCAACAGTCACTGAAGGAGGTGACAGAAGCCGTGGAGAAGGGGTACCGCATGGAGCCCCCCGAAGGTTGTCCAGGCCCTGTGCATACCCTCATGGGCAGCTGCTGGGAGGCAGAGCCTGCCCGACGGCCACCCTTTCGAAAACTAGCCGAGAAGCTGGCCCGGGAGCTGCGCAGCACGGGACCCACCGGCCCTGTTGAGGGACAGGATGCTGACGGCTCCTCCACCTTGCCCTGTGGCCAGGACCCCTGACCCTACCCAGTGGGGCTGCGGGCCCCAGAAGACCAAGAGAGTGAGGGGCTCCATGGGTGGGAATGTGGGCCAGGCCTGAGGAGGGTCAGGGCCAGCAAGCTCCCAGCTGGCTCAAAGCACAGAAGCAGGCCCACCTGGGGGACTTGGGACAGCCCCTGGACACCACAGAGTCGGGGAGGAGGAGGATTGGTGCCTCGATAAACACTGGTTCCAAGGACTGTGAGCATCTGAGTCTCTCTCCGCGACTCCTGGCTTCTCAGCCCAGGGCATCCATACTGGGTCACCCCATCACTCAGTCTGGAGCTATCTACCTGCCAGTCATCTCTCCACTGAGGGGTCTGCCCAGCTGGGACCCGCTGACAGCCACTGTGGGGGATACAGACCCCTGGGATGGAGCCAGGAGACTCTCCAGGCCGGGAATCACAGTCACTCCATGGAAACACTTGCCATCACCCACATGTCCCCACTGTGGTCCATTTATGGGTGCCATATTCAACCCTCAATGTCCCAACCCTTGGGCGGGTGCCCACCCCTCAGTGTTCTGGGCTCAAAGGATTATGGGAGACTTGCCCTTGGAGCAGGCATATAGGAGTCCAGGGAGGTTCTGCCACTTTGGCTGTGTCCCCACCTGGGCATGCTCCCACATGGCCACCCACATCCTCCACCTGTCACAATTCAACAGTCTGACCCAGTAACTCCAGAGAAGACTCAAGAAAAGCCTGCTGAGCAGCCTGTCCTGAGGCCCTGCCACTCTTGTCCATTCTGTTGAGGGGCACTGGGCTGCAGGCTTGCTCCCCAGGTTCGAATCCTGACTTGCCCCCTAGCTGTATGGCCCTAGGGCAGTCCCAGGTAAACTGGGCTGTTGGTCCCCCTACCTGGGCTCAACCAACCCCCTTTATGATGACATCTTTTGGGGGGTGGGGGGTGGGTAAGGACCCTGAGGGCTCACACCAGTAAGGGCTGAATGCACACAGTGGGTACTCAATTACTGCCGTGACTGTCAACCACCCTGTCTCTCAGTTCACGTTCCCATCCTGACAGCCTCTAGAATGTCTGGACAGAGTCTTGGGCCAGGCTGGGCACTGTCCTACCCCAGGACCTCCCAAGCTGGGGAAGGGACACTGGGTCTGAACACACCCTCCCAACTCAGCTGACCCACCACTGACTGAGATGAGCCTGGCTAGGAAATACTCCAAGGTCATGCTGAACTCCTTAGGTGCCCCCTGAAGCCCAGCACACGTCCTGGCCTCAGTTTTCCCACCAGCACTTGAAGGGGTTTAGTGATTCTTCCTGGGGGAGAAATGAAGGGTGGTAAGAGGCAGGAAGGGGAGAGTGGCCTGTACCCCCACCCCGCACCTAATCCTGTTAGAAGGGGGCACCTGCCCTGGGCCCGCCCCTAATCTGCCCTCTAAGCTGACACAGCATCTGCCCCTTCAGCCACATCCTGCTAAATCTCCAAAGCCCCCTGCACCTGACGCGGGATCCCTGCTGCAGCCTCTTAACCCATGCAGCCAATTAGCTAATTGGACCCTGGGAACAGAGAAGCTCGTTAGCATTTTAAAGTGAAGCAATTAGGGGAATTATCTGCTGGCCCCATGGGCCTGGCCCTCCCTGGCCACAGAGCTCAGAGCAGATGGGGCAGCTGAGGCCTGGAGGGGTCCCAGGAAGCAATAGCTGCTCCTCTGGCCAGTGCCCAGGGCATGAGGGGCCTCCCCGTACCTTGTTACCTCAGTCCTCTCTCCTGGGACAGTGGGAGCCACAGCTCCTCGCCTAAGGCCGCTTGCCGTTCAGTTGGCTCCAACTCCTCCAGGTCCTGGTCACCCCTTTTCTGGGTGTGCGTATGTGTGCCTTACTCTGTTTCTGTCTCTTTCTCCACATGTCTCTCTCCCTGCAAAGGCAACATTCCAGGAAGATCTGTCTCTACTTTCATACTTGCTCCCTCGTTCATCCGAGGGCCTGGATCTCCTCCACTAAATCCAGCAGCCAGTTTTCAGGCCTCACCTTGGCCGCTTGCCCTAGCCCCTGCCTCTGGGTTTTCAGGGTACCCTTTGCCCAAGCCCCCAGGCTTCTTGGATTGGGAGGGTTGGCGAACCAGTCTCAGGGTCTTCCAGCTCTCAGACCACAGCCTCTGTGACAATCCCATTATCCATCTGTCCCCAAAACAGCGACCTCTCCTCCTCCCTACCCCTCCTCCCCAAACTTCCTCCCCTGCCATTGCTCTCCTGTTGCCCCGCCCCTCCCCCTTCACCATCCCTACTGCCCTTGCTCTTGCCTCTAGCCTCCTCCTGGCTTCCCATCTTGTCCACTATAGATCCTCATTCAAAAATACCATCTGACCGTGTCCCTTTCCTGCCCCACTACCTCCTTTGGCTCCCCAGTACCCGCCCCTCCACACCCTATCTTGTCCAGAATTTGCAGCCTTGTTCTCCATCCTTCATTCTGATCCCTTTCCTTAAAGAGCAGTCCACGCCTCGTGCCCCTTCCCTCCCCTGCTTGAGTTTTCTCACTAGATCTCTGACCATTTAACATGCTTTTACTTACACAGATGTGGATTTTCAGTTTCTTCAGCTAGGATGTCAGCTCTAAGATCCATTTTGTGCATGGTATACAGTAAGTGTTCAATACATGTTTATTGAATTTGTAGAGTGAATTTCCATTTATACCTCAAAACCCAGCTAAAATGCTCCCTGTGCCATGCCCTGTGTGGTATCCAAAGAGCCAATAAAATTGCCTTCACCTCCCGGGACCTTTGCTTCCCCAGCTCCGTTGACATCCATGAGTCTAAGAGGGCCTTTTCCTCGCCCTGCTGATAAAAGTAACAGATATTCACTGAGCAGTCACTGTATGTCAGTCACTATGCGATGCTTTCCTTTCATCGCCTCATTGAGTCCCAGAGAGCGATATGGGATAGATCCAGGTGTCACACATTTTACAGCTAGGAAAACAGGCCCAGAGACAGGGAGGCCTTTGTTGGTGTCCTACTGCAAGGGGAGGGAAACCCAGGCCTACAGTGTCCCCCCAGCCCCTAGCCCTCCACCTGCCTGGCCCTCCTCCCTCAGCAGCTCAGGGCAGCTAGTGCTGGGCAGGAGGGGCCGTCTCAATTAATCACCTTGTGCTAATCTCCCCCCACCCAACCCCACACTGCCTTGGATCTGGCTTGGCCAGGCCAGCAGCAAACAAGGCGCTGAGCCTGCTAGGGCAGGAGCCCCGTGGATACTTGGGCTGACGAGGGGCTGCTGGATGCAGTGAGCACTGGGGAGGTGAGCCAGGTGGGCATGGGGGGGGGGGTAGCTGTGGGTACAGAGTCCCCCAGGGCAGAGGACTTGGGGGTAAGGGAGCATTCCATGGGGGCAGTGTCCCAGCCTGCTTTCCTGGGGGCCTAGACACAGAAGGAGACAGACAAACTGAAAGAGATGTAGGGAGATAGATGTGGTCAAGGACAGCTGGAGAAGGAAAGAGAAAACAGAGGTGGAGGGACAGAGACACAGACATACACAGAAAAAGAATCAGAGAAGGAAGTGGAGACAGTGAGATAATCCAAGATCGACAGGGAGAAACTGGGGGAGGCAGAATAAATGCAAGATCCCGGGGTGGGGGTGGGGGTAAAGCCCCTCCACGTCTTACCCTAGACCCAGCAGGTGCTGGGGGCTCCCCTGCCCTCCCCAGACTGCAGTCCCGCCTCCTGCTGTCTCACCACCATCTGTCCTGCTGCTGTCCAGCCAGGTGGAGGCAAGGAGGAGCCATGTTCCCGAGTCCTGGTGAGGGGCCGGTGGCTGAGGGTGGGGGGCCGGCACCCTATGAGGAGACCCCCAAGAAGAAGCCCCGGAGAAACCGCACCACCTTCACCACCTACCAGCTTCACCAGCTGGAACGGGCATTTGAGGCCTCCCACTACCCAGACATTTACAGCCGTGAGGAGCTGGCAGCCAAGGTGCACCTGCCAGAGGTGCGCGTGCAGGTGAGGGCACCCCCCCAGACCAGGGCAGGAGCGGGACCCATTGAGTGGCCCTCCCAGTAGGTGGAAGAGACACTGGGAGGGCCACTCAGAGGAGGGGATGTGAGTGGGACTGGGGCTGCGACATCTGAGTAGGAGTTTGCTTGTTAGAAAGGAGAAAAGGATTTTTCTAGGCATCCAAACAGCGTGTGCAAGGATGTACAGGGGTTAAGCCAGAGATGTTTCCTCTGAGCTCAGTGTGAGTTGGATGGAAGTGGAGGCAGGAAATGAAGCTGAGAAAGAGCTTTGTGAAGGGCTTGAATGCCGAGCTGAGCAGCTTGGACTTCATGATCGAAGGCCAGGACAGACAAGGGAGAGAGGAGGCCAAGAAGCCTGAGGGGCCTGGGCAAAGAGAGCGGTGAGAAGAAATTAGGTTCTGAAAAGATTTATGGGCTGATGTGATGGGGGCCACAAGGTGGGGCTCCTTCTCTCAAGACAGCCTTGAAGCAGAATAAAGTGTGTTGATAAGGCAGCAGGCAGAACCCTGCAAGGCTGGGAGGTCCAGGGAGGAGGTGGAGTGGGGAGGAGCCAGCCTGCTCCTCCCCACCGGCCTTGGGCTGGGAACACCCTCTCACTGCCTCCAGGTGTGGTTCCAGAACCGCCGGGCCAAGTGGCGGCGCCAGGAGCGTCTGGAATCAGGCTCGGGGGCCATAGCAGCCTCGAGGCTCCCTGAGGCCCCAGCACTGTCGTTCGCCTGCCCTCCGGCCATGCCACTGCCCCTGGAGCCCTGGCTGGGTCCCGGGCCCCCCACCGTGCCTGCCCTCCCTCGCCTCCTGGGCCCCAGCCCTGGGCTGCAGGCGTCCTTTGGGCCCCCTGCCTTTGGTCCAGCCTTTGCAGATGGCTTCACCCTGGAGGAAGCATCCTTGCGACTGCTGGCCAAGGAGCATGCACAGGCTCTGGACAGGGCCTGGCCATCAGCTTGAGCCTGGTGCCCACCCAGCCCTCCTTCTTCGATCTATCCCAAGGGCCTGAGACATGCTGGGTGACAGATCTAGGCCAAGGTCACAAAGCAGCTCAATCAGCAGGCCAGGCCATTGCTGAGAAGTGAGACTTGAGATTCTCACCCATCCCCACCCTCCCTGTCCATGGCCACCTATACTCGTTCCCCACCCAACCTCACCCAGCCTTGCAGGAAGACTGGTGCCCTGTCTTGGGAAGGAGGTGGCCATAGCATTCCCAGGCCAGGGGGCCAGGCCCTGAGTGGTCTGGGGGTGGGGGGGTCTCTGCCCTCTTGGGGCCTCAGTGTCCCCACCTGTAAAATGGGGGTGGGTGGATGGACTCAGAGGCTCTAGGATGATAAAGCTGTAATCAGGAGCCACTGGGACCTTAATTCTGCAAGTAGATGACTCTAAATCCCTCCTAATCTTTCACTAGCAGAGCCGCCTGGCTCTCAGGGCCTCCCTCTCTGATAAATACCTAATAACAGCAGAGCAGCTCCTGTCCAGCTGCTTCCTTTCACACCAAGCTCCTCGCCTGAACTCATCATGTGAGGCGGGCACAGCCTCAGCCCCAGTTTACAGGAGGTAGCTGAGGCCCAGAGCTGGGAAGCCCATTTGCTGAAGCCCACAGCCAGTAGGGTGTGCAGCTGTTTTTCACACTCATTGCCTGACTCCATTGCCCCAGGAGCTACACTGGGTCCTTATAGCGTCGGAAGCAGTGGGACCCAGGCCAGGGCTAATGGGGGACATTGGACGAATATTGTCGGTCCCTGTTCCCTCCGTGTTTCAAATGTGGCTTATTTCCCCACAGACCACAGATCCCATCACATCTCCAAGGCCAGCAGGGTGGGATGGGGCTCCAGTGGCAAGGCTACCATTTGTTCTGTCCAACTCAGTGCATCCATCTATCTGTCTGTCCATTTACCCATCCACCCAATAAGCAATGTGGACACAATAGTAAACAGACAAAAATCCCTACCCTAATGGAGCTACCACTCCAGCGGGAGAAACAAGATGCATGATTAAAAAACAAATAAAACATAAAATGCCAGCTGGTGGTAAATACTAGGGAGAAAAATAAAACTAGGAAGGGTGATCGGGAGAGTGTGGCAGGTGTTGCAGTTTAACATGGTGGCTAGGGGAGCCTTCATGGAAGTGACCTCAGAGGAGAGACCTGGAGGAGGTGAAGGAGGGAGCCATGGGGAGGGATACCAGAGGAAGAGCAACCCAGGTGGCAGGCATAGGTGCAAAGGCCCTGGGGCAGGGCTTGGCCAGGAGAGTTGGAGGAACAGCAATGAGTCCATTTGCCACGTGGAGTAGAGTGAGTGGGGGCGGGGGGGGGGGGGGGGGGGGGGGGGGGGGGGGGGGGGGGGGGGGGGGGGGGGGGGGGGGGGGGGGGGGGGGGGGGGGGGGGGGGGGGGGGGGGGGGGGGGGGGGGGGGGGGGGGGGGAGAGGAGGTGAGGGCAGCTTGATGGGGCAGGTCAGGCAGGACCTTGTGGCAGTTACAACTTTGATTTTTACCATATCATGGGAGGGTTGGGATGCTCTGTCTGTCTAGGGTGGGCATGCTCTGTCTGCCTAGGGTGGGCCACCAGGGAGGTCATGTTTTTAGTAATAATTCTTTCGTCAGAGTCCTCCTAAGTGGGTATAAGGGCTCTCATTTTCCTGGGTCCAGGCAGAATTAGCTGTGAGGGCCCCTGCCCCGCCAGTATGCAGACACTGGAGGATGTACAACCCCCACCCACGCAAGTGCCTACTGGAGAGGTTGGGGCCACAGCAGGGTGGTGGGGCGTTATAGGCACTATTTGGTAGGTCCCTACCCTCAGCCTCCTCCAATCCGGTGAGTTTTGGCCTTGTTCCTGGGATACTCTCCTTGAGACCCCCTCCCTCACAGCCAAGCAGGGCGGTAATTAGGACCACCCAGAGCTGGGGCTCTTATTGGGGCTGTGGATCAGGTTCATAGTGCCTCGTGCATACTCCAGGACACATTTCCTGGTAGGAGGGGGTGGCAGTGAGACCTAGGCACTAGTTGGAGTGGACAGGATGGTTGATGGGTTTGTGTCCCTGGACTCAAGTGATTGGCCAATGAAGATAACCCCTGTGACCTTGGCAGGAAGGAAAGGGTCCAGCTGGCTGGGCTTGCTGAACTGGGTAGGGGGCTGTCAGCTAGGAGCCCTAGAGCCTCCCCTGCCAGAGAGAACTACCAACTAGGGGGTCAAAATTTCTCCAAGAAAATAAAGTCTTCCATGGGGCAGGTTGGGGGAGATGTTGTGCCCTTCTGGGGTCCTCCATTGAATACTGAAGCATCTGGATCCAGCCATGCTTGAAGTGAGCTTGCTCCCTGGACATTTCAGTTCCCGAACCTCGCAAGCTATTCTGCTTCACACAGCATGAGTCGGGTTTGAAAGCCTTCCACTTAACAGAGGCTTTGCTAGAAAAACCTCCCCCTGGAGTGGGGTTGGGGACTCTTAAGCAATGTTAGGAATTCCAGGAATCAAGGCAAAAAGCCCAGTGAGGCCTAGAGGTGAAGATGGACCTGCAGAAGCCCAGCCCATCCCCAGGAGTGGAGGCTGGGGTCATGGAACCACTGTGCCTGAGGAGGTGCCCACCTCCCTGCCACCCACTTCCCTTCCCTCTGGCACAACACCAGAAAATACCGAGCAGCATCCAGGACCTGCCAACAACAGCCCCAAAAGGTCTTTATTGGTCCCCAGGACCCTGATCCAGCCTTGCTGTGGGGGCCACTCAGGAACACAGGTAAGAAAAGCCTGTTTTCTCCAGCAAAATAAAAAGTCTTCTGTGAGGCAGGATGGAGGAGATATTGTGCCCTTCTGGGGTCGTCCTTTGAGGCCTGTCGAGGTCCTTGGCAGGTCGGGATGCTCTAGTCCTTCCCCCATTAGAACTTGCGGTTCTTGCTCAGTCGGTTGTGGCGCCAGATGTTGTGTTTCCGCAGGAGCCGCCAATATTCCCTGGTCTCGGGGTCCAGTTCCTCTAGCTTCTTGGGAGGACCCACATTCATCTGGAACAGCCTGATGGGGTGTGGGTAGGAATGGTGGCTGTCCAGCAGCTCCCCATGACTCCCTAGCCCCAGGCACCTTGGAAAGAGGCAGTGCAGAGGCAACAGCAGGACTGGGCCCAAGGACTGCATGATCTCAAGGTGGTCCCTCCCACTTCCTGAGCTGGATTCTTGGCTATGGAACAAGCAGGTGCCCCCACCCCAATGGCACCAATACCTGATATGGGCACATATCAAGCCTTCCCCTGCTTCCTGGCCATTGTCCATGCTGTGCTATCTGCCTATAATACCTCCCCTCCCACTCACCCTTTCTGAAACTTCCTCAGCTTTAAGAATCAACACATGTCAATAGCTTCCATGTCACTGTTCTTGGGGCCAAGAGCCTGCAGCCCCAGGCCCTGCCAGGACTGGGCTCCATGACCTCCTTGCCATATCTCTCCTTACTTTCCACACCTCACTCCCTGACGTTCTGCTAACAAACCAGGTGTAGTGCTGTCCCAGGGTCTTTGAACTGGCTGTTCTCTCTGCCTCTGAAGCTCCTTCCACCCACTCAGTTCCTGATTTATGCATCACTTCCCCAGGAAAGCCCTCCCAGAAACCTCAGCTTTGATCGGCTAGGCTCCTCCTCACCCCACCAATGGTTCCCCCTGCTCTCTAGCCTGGCCCACTCACCACTCGGGGTACTCAGCATCCGGCTTCAGGACCACGTCCTGGCCCTCCTTGTAGATGTTGACACCCATGGCATGCGTGGTGAGCTGGACGGGATCTGTGCACACCTCTGGGTCCTTCAGGGCCTCACTGACCACACCGCCTTTGCTACCTTTGCCACCCTTAATAACTAGGGTGGTGGGGAGAGTCAGTTCAGTCCAGCTCTGCCCTCAAGAGGCCAGCCTTCCTTTCCTGCCCCCGTGTCTCTCTGGATGGCCCTGGGCCTTGGCTTTTAAACCCTGTGTGCTGCACTCCAAAGGATTTTAAGTTGGACATGGATATTGCATTAAATAACACATGCTCAAAATGACCAAGTCATTCCTTTTCAATTTTATTTGATTCTTTCTGTTTATCTCAGGGAGAAAGTGCTGCTATGTATCTTTAAGGCCTAAAACTGATTTGCCAATTTTTTCAACAAAGGAAATCAGGCAAGGCTATAGCCAGCCAAAATTCAAATAACCTTGTCTTGGTTTTGCTTAAGTGGCTAATACTTAGGTGCGCCTCACTGCATCCTTGAATTTCTGATGATGATTTACCAAAGGTCACAGTGACCAGAAGAGCAGCAACAGGATTGGCACCCAACTTCAAAACCCACGCCTGCGCAGTGAAGCACGTTTGCTCCACGTAATCCACTCTCGGCACTGGCCTCTCGGCTTCAGGCTGGCGCCTGCGCACTGAATCCAAACGCGCCCTTGGGCCTTCAAACTGCGCCTGCGCATAAAAACTTGCCGCCTCGATTCATTACGCTTGAGCGTTTATTCGTTTATTCTAAGAACCACTTTCCCAACCAGCGCACGCGCACTACCAACTACCCAATGTCTCCACCTTCCCATATTGGTTCCTTTTAACTCAACTCACCCGGTCTCTTGGCATAATCCCGTACAAGGAGTCTTCCAGGAGCGGTGGGATCTGGGAGCTCCCGAACCCCCCAGCCAGCCCAAGTCCGGATAGCCCCGAAGAGTCGTCTGGCCGCCATGACGTATACCGACTGCCTGCACGTGCACGGTTCCGGAGACGTCAGCGGCCAAAGGATCCTTGGGAGTTACATGCTCCTAGAGATTCTTGGGAAATGTAGTATTCCAGCTCTGGGTATACATTCATTGACTTCTTTAAACTTCTATAGATATCCCAGTTACTGTATAAGAAGACTGTCAAAAGATGTTTCATTGACTTATTGCTCTTCTTCGGTTACTTATTTAAAAAATCACACCTTATATATTCCTAATTGCATTCAGTGAGCAATTATTCAAAGCCTAAATAAGCTAACCCTTATTAGACATTATATTTGGCCCGAGTGCTAAATCCTTAACCGGCTTGATGTCGTTTAAACCTGTTAATATCTCACAATTACGAGGTATTATCTCTCCTACTATTATCTCCAGTTTATAAGTGAGCAAACCGAGGCTCAGGAAGGAACAGTTAATCCAAGACGTGCCTGCCATTCTGCCTCCTGCGGTGAGCCAAACCGGAAGTCTATGCGCAATAGGTTCCCCGCGCAGCTTCCGGTGTTCCTGTGATCGAAAACCTCTCACTTTCCTTTAGTATTTTGCAGTCCCATATCTTCCCTTTTGCCATCCCTTGGAGTAGTGCCCCCAACCGTAGAATGCAGGCAGTGGTTATTAACCCTATTTTGCAATTGAAAAGACAGACCTGAAGACCAGCACAGGTTCCCACTCTGAGTGAGATCTGGATTTGGACTTGAGGTTCCGAAACCTAACCCTCTTGCGCGAAGAAGCTGACTGGGAGAACTACATTTCCCGGCAGGCCGGAAAGAGTGCGCATGCCCAGTGGGCCGGGAGCGCTCCCCTGTTGGATCGGCCTGGTCCCTGACCCTGAATGCGCGCGGCGATCGGCGGCCGCGGCTGGAAAGACCGGGCCGGCGGGGGACATGTGGTTCTTGGGGCCGCGCGGGGTGAGGCCATCTCGGTTTAGGAAGTGAGTGTCCCGGCAGAGCAGAACAGGGTCTGGGGCCGGCGCCTGAGGTCACGGGTCTGAAGTTTTGAGTCGGGTCTACGTAAGGACTGGCGTCTTAACTCGTAGTTTTAGGTTCGAGTTGTGTGTTCAGGCTGGGTCTGAGGTCCGGGTCTGTGTCTGGGGTTGATCTTGAACGTGACATTGGAGGTTTTGAGATTAGGGTAGGCTTTCTGACGTCTTGGATCACTAGTATTAGGTCTGAGGTCCTGAGTCTGAAGTCTTCGGCTGGGATTTTCTTGAATCTCGAGGACCTGCACCTGTTGGGTCTGTTAGTCAAGGTGTATCTCCAGCCTGGGTTCCACGTCACGGAGGAAGAATAAGGGCTGGGGTGAACAGGGTCCTCGGTGGTGAGACGTCTGGGGTGACAGATACAGAGGTTTCCTCCAGGTGTTTGACACCTAAAATGCCACTGCTTTACAACTTCCCATTCTATATCTTAAGTTTCCTCAACTGTTCAAGGGGAAACGTAGCAGACCCTTTCTTCCAGGGTGTGGTGGAAATTAAATCATGTGTCCTGTATAAACAGCCCCCAGCTGGAGCCTGGCATCCATTTGGTACCCCACCCAGGCAATCTAATCTTTAAATCTCTTTCAGATACTGGCCTGAGCCTGGGGCCCAGGCCTGGAATTCCTGACAACCCTCAGGGGTTCCAGCTATGGACTTGGAGGAGCCTAGGGACACACTTGCACCCTCCCAGGACCTCACCCCAGACTGCCAGTGGGACCCGGTGCCAGGAGGACCTAGCAGCCTGAATCAGATGGAACTTGATGGCCCAAATATTCAGGACCTGGTACAACAGTTTGAGGCTCTGCCGGGTGATCTGGTGGGCCTGTCCCCAGATGGATCCCCCTACCCCCTGCACATTGCCACTGGCCATGGCCTGGCCCCCCAGGACGTGGCCGATGCCCACGGGCTCTTGTCTGCTGAGGCTGGCCGGGATGACTTGCTGAGCCTTTTGCATCTCGAGGAGGCTCCTCACTCCCAGTCTTGTTCCAAAGAGCCTCCAGACCCTGCTCCTCACCTGTTGCAGCCCCCTGAGGATCCAGATGGGGATACTGGCCCTGAGGAATGGGTAGAGGGAGCCTCTGCTCAGGGTCGTGGCAGCGGAAGCTCAAGCAGCTCCCCAGAACCGTGGTTGGAGACGATCCCTCTGATTGCTCCTGAAGAGCAGCCTGCCAGTGCCCAGGTAGTGCCTGCCCCAACCCCCAGGCCTCCTCTGCTGCCAGGAGCCAAGCTGGAGGGACTCAGTCCTGCCCCTCTTCTATCTTCTTCTAGAGCCCTGAGACTGTGGCTTCACACCCTGCCCTCCAGGAGGGTGAGTGCCCCACCCACCCTCACCTCAGAGACCTAGGGGTTTCAGAACAGCCCGAATCAGGCTCTGAAATCTGGCACAAAGCTTGCCAGTACAGAGGTGCTTTTAGAGAGGCTCTGAGGTTTTTGATTCTAGGCGACCTGAGAGAAGAGAGACAGCCTTGAGAATGTTCTAGGATGAGTAGAGGGTGGTAGGGCAGGCTTGGGTATTTGCAGCATTTCATTTTAGAGTATGGAGTTGGCAAATTACTCTATTTTTCCGTGTATAAGATAATACTTTTGTCTAAAATTGTTAGACCAAAAATTGGATGTTGTCTTACATCCAATTGGAGTAACTGGTTGATGCTGATTTCTTAATGTTGGGTTAGAAAATTAGGGGTCATCTTATACATGGGGGTGCCTTATATATGGAGAAATGTAATACTGTCTGTGGATCAGCTCTGGCCCACCACCTGTTCTGGTATGTCTTGTGAGCTACAGTGGCTTTTGTATTTGTAAATGGTTGGGAAAACTCAAAAGAAGAATAATCTTTCTTGACAGGAAAATGATACGCAATTCAGATTTCAGTGTCCACAAATAAAGTTTTATTGGGACACAATCACCCATTCATTTACATATTGTCTGTGGTGCCTTTTGTGTTAACAATGGCCAGGTTGAGTTGCAATAGAGACCACCTGGCTCACAAAATAACAAATTTTTAGTGTTTGGCCCTATGCAGGAAAGTTTGCCAATCTTTGCCCTGAAGGCATGTGAAGAACCAGTTCTGGCGAGCTGTAACATTCTAGAATTTTCCCCCAACATATATCAAAAGAGCAAAGTCTATGATTGTGAGAAGAGGAGTTGATTTGGACCAAGATTCTGGAGTCATAGGTGGAGCTGTGACTCATGTAGGCAGTTCCAGAACTTGGCATTTTGCCTGTTTCTAGATTAAAGGAACCTGGGCTGGTGAGAGTGTTCTAGAATGATGAATAGAGCTATCTGCTGCCACTCAGACTGGGAAGTTTTAGAACTACAGTGTGAAGAGAACTTATCTGTGGTTCTAGGCCAGTAGTTGTTCAAGAACTGGGCAGAGCTATTCAATTCTAAGTCATCAGAAAGTTCTAGAGTAATGCCATAAAATAGAAATATAATGTGAGCCATATGTGACTTGAAATTTTCTAGTTATCCACATTTAAGAAAAGGTAATACTAATAATATTTTAATTAACCATATATATATATTTTTTAACCAAATGTATTTTAAAATTATATTTTAACATTAATATTCTACCATTATTTTACTTTTTGTTCATATTAGAGCTTCAAAATCCAGTGTGCATTTTGTATTTATAGCACATCTCAATCTAGACCAGTCACATTTCAAGTGCATAATACTGACATGTGCTGGTGGCTGCCATATTGGAACCTCAGAGCAGAATTGTCTTGTTCCAGAATGCTTAGATCATGAAGGACAACAGGCTGAGCTGCCTATGGTTTAAGTTCATAGGAATGTAGTTTCATTCACTGGGACCTAGACCTATGGTTCCAAACCAAAACACAGTAACTATTGGTTAGAACATTCTAGAACTGTTGGCAGAGTTTTCTGGTTTTGGGTTGCTCAGGGGATTTTTGGAACCATGGGGGCAAAGCTTTACATGTTTCTTCTCTGGCTTTGGGGAATTCTAAAACCATGAGCAGAGTTGTTTCTGGATGTTCAGATAAGTTTCAGGATCACTGGCTGTCTGTAGTCATGAATTATTGAGGGGATTCTAGAACCATAGGAAGAGCTACCTGATACTCATGATTAAGAAGTTATAGAATCATGCATGGAGTAGAAAAGTCTGATTTTGGGGTGATAGAGGTTTCTAGGACTCCTAACAGAATTCTGTGATTTGAAATCTTTGGGGGAGTTTTAGAGATATAGGTCGGAGCCATGTGGGGTTCTAGACAGTGGGAGTTTTAGACACATGCACAGTTTCTCTCTGGAAAGTTCTGTGACCCTAGAATAGAGTTGTCTTTTGACCTGGAATGATGGAGAGAATTCTAGAACAATAGGCAGAGTTAACTGCCTCTAGATTGATGGGGAATTCCAGAACCATTAAGTGGAGTTGATACAGTTCTATGATGTTGCAGGTTACAGAAATAGGAGTGGGACCATCTGGTTCTAACCTGATCATAGAATCCTATCAATGTAGGGTGGAGATGTCTGTGAGCAGTAGTGCTGTTTTGAATCCATCCATGGTTCTGGACTCATAGAATCCCCTAGAAACTGGGTCCTTTGCCTGGGAGTCCTTGAGCTGTGGACAGAGTTGGCTCTAGACTGCTGGGTAGCTCTAGATTTATGAGGGCTGAGCTGTTAGAATTTGTCTCTTGATTGATGGGATGGTCCTAGAACTATGGGTGGACCCATGTACCTAAATAGTATTAAGTCATGAGAGGGTAGATTTCTCTGTGCTTCCAGACTGTTCATTCAGGCAGGGAAGACCCTGGGCCAAGCCCATGGGGGTCAACAAGCCTGGTGGTGGCTCTCAAGGGCTGACATTCCTCTGCTGTTGCCCTCAGTTTCGGGTCCCTGTGACCATGAAGACCTCCTTGACGGTGTCATATTTGGGGCCAAATACCTGGGCTCCACTCAGCTGGTGTCCGAGCGGAACCCGCCCCCCAGCACGCGCATGGCACAGGCCCAGGAAGCCATGGACCGTGTCAAGGTGAAGCCAAGGGTCAACGGGTGGGTAGGTGGGCTGCAGGCCGGGTCCTTAGAGGCCTTGGAGCCTGGTGGGGCAGAGGCTGCGTCTTTGGGGTCCTCCACCTCCCACCCCACCTTCCATAGGCCCCTGATGGGGAGACCCAGCCCATGACAGAGGTGGACCTCTTCATCTCCACCAAAAGGGTCAAGGTTCTGATGGCTGACTCCCAGGTACAGGGCCCAGGCCTACCCTCTGGGGTGTGGGGAGCTCCAGTGAGGCCCCTGTGGCCCACCCACACCTGATCTCCCTCCCCCTTTCCAGGAGGCCATGATGGACCACGCCCTGCAGACTATCTCCTACATCGCTGACATTGGCAGCGTGCTGGTGATCATGGCCCGCCGGCGGCTGACCCGGCGGTTGGCACCCCAGAACCAGGGCCACCAGCTCTACAAGATGATCTGCCACGTTTTCCACTCAGAGGATGTGAGCAGCTGGGTCTGGGTGTCCTGGGGGAGAGAAAGACTCAGGGCAGCTCCGGTCCTCCTCTAAAGCCTACCTGGTCACACTGTCACCCCAGCATCTTCCCATTGGTCCTCAGCGCTGGCTGCTGTCTCCCACCCCTCCCGTAGGTCCCCATGTATTCCGTTTTTTTACATAAGACTTTCAGACTCGCACTGACTCCGAAACCTTTCCCTGCCCCAGGCTTGTCTCCCCTACCCGACAGTGTATTCCCCAAGACTGGTTATTTCCCTACACAAGCTGTCTCCTGGGAATCTTGTCCTGGGTAGGGTGGAAGGGCTGGGCTCTGAGGTCAGAGGATTTGGGAGACCAGAAGGAGGAGGCTGGGACGCCCCTAGAGAGATATTGTCCATCCTCCACAGGCCCAGCTCATTGCTCAGGCCATTGGCCAGGCCTTCGCCGTGGCCTACAGCCAGTTCCTGCAGGAAAGCGGCATTGACCCCAGCCAGGTGGGCACCCAGCAGAGCCAGGGGGCCACAGGTGCCGGCCACCTCCACAACGGGGACCTTGATCACTTTTCCAACAGCGAGAACTGCAGGGAGGTGAGCAAGCAAGTGGGCAGCCCCTTACCAGTCCCCCACCGAGTGGCCCTCATACCATTCTTATATCCCCACCCAGGTGGTCATCGAGAAGCGCAGGGGCGAGGGCCTGGGAGTGGCCCTGGTGGAGTCGGGATGGGGTTCCTTACTGCCCACGGCTGTCATTGCCAACCTGCTGCATGGGGGTCCTGCCGAGCGCTCAGGGGCCCTTAGCATCGGGGACCGCTTGACTGCCATCAATGGGAACAGCCTCGTGGGGCTGCCCCTACCCACTGTCCAGGCTGCTGTTCGTGTGAGTCCTCCCAGGGTGGCAGGGGCCAGAGGGTCTGGGTCAAGGGCCCCCATCTTCCCATGTAGCTGAGAAGGGGTACCTGAAGCCACAGAGGTACCTTCTCTGGACAGGTCTCTGGGACCCAGCCCAGAAGGGACAAGGTAGAATTTTAAGTCCTACTGGCTCCTGTGCACTTAAGGAAACTGAGGCTGGGAGAGAGGAAGTCACCCATCTATGGTGACCTCACCAATGTGGGAGCAGGATTGGAGTACAGGCAGCTAGTGGCAGAGGCAGCAACTTTTCCTGTCTTCTGTGAGGCAGCAAGTGTTCTTGAGTCTTGACCTCTGTTGGCCACATGGGGAAACTGAGGCCCAGAGATGAGGAAAGACCTGGTCAGGTCAGAAGGGCAGTTCTGGCATGGTCTGCATAGCATTTCACTGAGTGTCACCCTGTTTGATAGACACATGCTTTTGACCACGAGAGAACTAAGGCCCAGGGAATCGGGGAGGTGCAAGGTCACACAGCTCCATTCCTGAGGCTGCCCAGCTCCTGTCTGTGTTCTTAATCACTTCTAGAAGGCCTTTTAAAGTCTTGACTCTAAGTATCCATGTTACGGGTGGGCAAACTGAGACCCAGAGGGGGCTGGAGCTTGCCAAGAGGTCCAGCTAGGCCAATGCCTCCCATCCTGCACAGGAAATGAAGTCGCAGACGCTGGTGACCCTTAGCATCGTTCACTGCCCGCCAGTTACCACAGCCATCATCCGCCGGCCCCATTGCCGAGAGCAGCTGGGCTTCTGTGTGGAAGATGGCATTGTGAGGCCCCAGCCCAGGGCAGCAGGTGGGGAGTGGGTGGCCCCCAGCACAGCCCCCTGAGTATCACGGGCCCCTTCCTGTCCCCTGCTAGATATGCAGTCTACTCCGTGGTGGCATTGCTGAGCGCGGGGGCGTGCGTGTGGGGCACCGCATCATTGAGATCAATGGACACAGCGTGGTGGCCACTCCGCATGCCCGTGTCATCGAGCTGCTCACAGAGGCCCACACTGAGGTGCGTAGAAAGTGGGTGGGACCAGGGGGTGTCCTCCCACCAGCCCAGGCCCTCCCCAAGTACCGCCTCCTCTCCCTTCCCCCAGGTCCACATCAAGACCATGCCAGCTGCCACCTACCGCCTGCTCACAGGCCAGGAGCAGCCCGTGTACCTGTGACTAGCCACGCTCCACCACCACCACCACCGTGCCTTAGCTCTACTGGCCCTGGAACTCCATCCACAGTGCCGCCTCAGCCAGCCAGGGCCCCAGAGGATTCTTGACTCTATATTGTTTTCTGATGTAAAAAAATTAAAAGCTTATCAAATGGGTGAAGTCTCGGTCAGGGTGTGTGGAGTTGAGAAAGGAAAGACAGGACTCTAGCCCCATGTTGTTCCTGGAAGCCACTAGAAGCCAGTGCTGTGAAAATATTTATTCAAGGGCAGGTGGCAGGAGGCAGGGTTTGAGATTCTGTGAGAAACTGATTCCCAGCTCCAGGGAGGAAAGGGCTGGCCATCTGGGAAGGGATCACAGGTCAGTGGCTGGGCCCCAGTCATAGCCATCTTCATCAGAAGACTCCACATCTCTGGCTCGTGTAAACTTTTTCCTCAGAGCTTCCCGCTCATATGTCCTAGGGGTCAGGAAATAGAATAGAGGCAGCAGGTGGAGAGGCTGTGGACTTACCTACCATTAACTGAGGCTGACTCAGTGCTAGGCACTGTGTGGGCAGAGATGAGCAAGACTGGGCTTTATTAATTAATTCCTACAGAGCCTTCAAAGACCTAGCTCCAGTGTTCTCTCCTTCAGGAAGCTTTCCCAGTGCTCCTAAGAAGAGGATTTCTATATCCATGGCCTACATGGGGCTTACAGTATCTCTGTCTGGCTCTGTATTGCCCACCAGGCTAGGAGCACTGCAAAAGGCATAGCTTGAATCTAGGTCTCTTCTTCACCCCCACCCAAATCCTGAGTCCCAGGGAATGGGTTGAGGGACCCCAGTCTGGAGAATAGGGGCTCTTACCGCATGCTGTCTTGTCGCCACTGACCCTGTGGGTGGCAGCTGTCCACCTTGGAGAGGATGAAAGGAGGTTAACACTTTCCCCAAAAGTGTAATAGATCGGGGTGAGTAACCACCCCCACCCCACTTTCCCACCTTTGCCCAGGCAGTGCTACCTACAGGCTTTCTCCTTGCCACTATGCTCCGTGTCTATAACTCATCCCCAGTTCAAAATGAGAAAAGAGGCTGTGACAAGGGAAGGCCTTGGCTGAGATCTAGCCTGTCAGCACAGCAGGAATTGGATTTCCCATCAGTAAAACTTCTCAGAGGGTTGTCAGCAGTTCATAAATGAGTTTGCCTATGTAAAGTGCTTAGAATAGGGCCGGCCCCATAAGTAGGCTGCCGTGGACAGATGAGCAGGTCGGGTACCAACCCCAGGGAGCGCCACTCAAACCAGAGACAAGATAGATTGGTACATTTTTACATTTACCTAGAGAGGATCTGGAGGAAGGGGTGCCTAGGTCAAATTCACAGGCACTGTAGAGGCTGAGGCAGCCTCACATAGAGTAAGAGCTAAATAAATATTTGTTATTGTTAAATATCCAACTACTACAGGCCAGAACTTGAGCTAAGTGTGTTGAGTTTATAAACAACCACCCTGTGACATAAAAACTTACAGCATTTGTCCCTGTATCCCAGATAAGCAAACTTTCTAGAGGTTAAAATATTTGCTATAAGTGACTCAGTGGTTCTTAGCCTAAGTCTGGGTCCCAGGTATTGATCCAATTAGGTTACTTTCTGTTCATTGACATCCTGGCAGAAAATAGGGTCCCCATGTGTCTGCCCCGTGCCCAGACTCTTGCTGGGGCCATCCCATGCCCTGCTTACCTGGGCCCCTTGGTGACGTGAGGATCTCCCATGATCCCTCAGGCTCTGGGGCTCATCTGCCATCACAGGCTCAGAGGACCGGGCCAGGGCTGGCATCAGGGGCCCCTCATCTGCATCTGTGTGGAGCCCACCATCGCCGTCTGTGTAGCCCTCACCATCTGTGTAGCCTTCGCCATCTGTCTCGTAGTCGCTGTTGACCCGACTGTCACAGCTCAGATCAGCAGAGCTGTCAGCCAGGCCGTGGTGAGGGAGGTCCAGGTTGTCCTCCAAGGAGCCGTCCAGCTGTGGGGTGGGCATGGCCTGGCTGAACCAAGATGCCCCAGCCCAGGCCCTCTAGAATCTGACCAAACGCCAGTCCAGGACACTACCTTCAAACTCCAAGTAAGATGCTTCATTCTCAAATTGAGGCTTAATCCTTGACCTCAGGGTGAGTTCTGACCATGTGACCCCTCACTTGACTCAAGGTCAAGCCCCCAAATCTAAGCTGAACTCTGATCCTTGACTCCAGCCCCAGGCCCCAAACTGAGTCCTTCATTCCCATCTCACTCCAGGTACCAGGTCCAGACCCTAATCTCAGGTCAATCTAGGCCTTGGCCACACCCCTAACCCCTGACTTAGCCCTAAATTGAGACAGAGGCTCCAAACCCTGGCCAATACCTGGTCCTCGGCTGTCCAGATAGGCCGTGTCTGCTGCTCATGGATGATGGTCTTGAGCTCCTGGTACCAGCTGTCACTCATGTCATGCAGGGGGATGGTGGCTGTGGGGAGGGGGCATCAGTGTGGCTGAGAGACTCACTGCCTATCCCGGAACCCTTGCTCCTGCCCTACCTGTGAAGAGGTGGTCGCTCTGCTTCCACAGCTTCTGGGCTTGAGCATAGAGGCGACGTGTGCTACGGCGGGAAGCAGGTGCCAGCCACTGGCGCAGTGCCTTGAGGGTCTTGCGGCTCTCGGGGACACAGAAGACTACAATGGGGTAGTACTGGACGTAGTTGAGGCGCTCAACTGCCGAGGGTGTCACGTCTAGGAGCGCATGTTTATCCTAGCCAGAGCCCATGGTGGGAGAGGGAATGGAGAAAGAAACACACCCAGAGATGGGCCAGAGACAAGTGAAGAACCAGAGGGAGATTAACAGTTTGAGGTTAGAGTGGACCCCAGCATAGGGCATCCGCAGGCCAGCATGGTGGGGGTGGGGGTTGATGATAACCCAGGCCACAGCATCTTGACCACCAGAGCCCCAGTTTGAGTCTCTGGCTTTTCCCAGTGCTTGCTACTGTGTGAGTCTGGGCAGACTGTCTTCCCTTCAAGCCCCCAACATCACAAAGCCTGAGAGGGAGATCTGTAGAACACACTTGTGGGCCATGGGGTGAGAAGAGGTTGAATGCCTGGGCCTCAGTTTCCCCATACATGAAATAGGACCTATAGCAGTCCTGCTTACTTTCTCCGCGATCACCCGCACAGTGTCCAGTTTAATGATCTTGGAGGGGCTGTCAGTCCTCAACACACTCTCTGTGGGGGGGAGAAGCAATCAGCCGCTTCAGGAGGGTTGTCCCCTAGCCCCTCAAATTCATGCCTACCTGCCCCCTTCCCTGCTCAAGAACCCACCATGGCCCCCAATGCCCTTGAGAGGAATCATAACAGCAGCAGCAGCTGATCTGTGTTCCCTCTTGACATCAGACCTCAGCTCCTCCTGAGAAGGGGTGGCTGTTACTGGCCTATCTGGCAGATAGGGAAACAGCCTCAGGGACATAAAGTCACCAACTGAGGGTCATGGAGCCAACGAGTGGGAAGGTCAGGAGCCTGATGCAGCGCCTGTGTTCCTGGAGCTGGCTTGGCCCCAACTCCAGGCCTTTGCTTGGGCTGTGACCCAAAAGAAGCTTCTTTTAAGTGTACAGTTCAATGGCATTAAACACATTCACACTGTTGTACAACCATCCCCAACATCCATCACCAGAACTTTCTCATCTTCCCAAACTGAAACTCTGTCCCCATTAGACTCCTCTCCCCTCCCCCATGCCCTGGCCCCTACCGTATACTTCCTGTCTATGAATCTCAGTCCTCTGGGGACCTCTTGTAAGTGGCATCACATAGCATTTGTCCTTGTGTGTTTGGTTTATTTCACAAAACATGATGTCCTCAGAGTTTATCCGTGTTGTAGTGTGTGTGTCAGAATTACCTTTTTAAGGCTGAATAATATTCCATTGTCTGGATGGACCATATTGTGTTTATCCATCATCCATCCATGGACACTTGGGTTGTTCCCACCTCTTGTGAGTAATGCTGCTATGAACCTTCATGTTCAAGTTGCACCTTTCAATTCTTTTCATGTGTCCCAAGAAAATTATTTTTAACTTCTTCCCAACCATTTAAAATACAAGGTGTCCCAAAAACATGTAAACACACTTTTAACAGCTGATAACACATAATTTTCTTGCCTTTTCAGATTTAACTGATTTGAAATAATGGTGAAGTTGGTGAACTCAGAATACCTTCCACATTCACCAGACTCACACCGAAAGACTTTTTTTTATGGGGAAACATAAAAGATAAAGTTTAGGGTACAAAAATGGCAACAGTCACCAATTTGAAGGCAGCCATTGAATAAGAATGCACACAAATATCAAACAAAATTATTCTTGATGTTTGTGATGCCATTGCTTCGTGCTGCCAGCAGTGCCTGGACCAGAACCGTCATCAGTTTTAAAACAGGAATTTACAAAAATTATTCATTCCTGTAGATTCTTTTAAATTTTGAAAATAAATTATGTTAATAAACACTAACTTTATAATCATTCAAAGTGTGTTTACATACCCTGTGTGTAACATATCCTGTATGTAAATAGCATTCTTAGCAGGCTATATAAAAATTGCTGATGGGCCAGATTTGGCCTGGGAGCTGTTATTTGCTGACACCTACTTTAGTTTATTTCTTGTTAATTTTTGGTCTCTTTGGTGGAGCTTGTGTATTTTGTTCACTGCGTGTCCACAGCTTAATAAACAAATCTTGAATAAATGGAACAGCTGGCATATTGGCTCAATTGGCAGTGGCTGCCTGGTGAACTGTGTTAAGGACTCTGAAGCTCTATCCAGCCAAAGAGTGCCATGATTGCTTGAGGATGTCTGGTACAGGCATTGGAAGGGATGGTGGTTCATGTTCTGCCTTTTACCCCCAAACAGTGTCATTAGCAGCCCCTCTCAAGCTGCCTCAGCCCCAGGGGCTGAGAAAGGTTTGTGAAATGATTCACCAATAAGGTTGCTAAGGGACCTGGTTTCTCACCTGCAATTTCAAACTGGTCAGGCATCTCTGCAGTCAACTTGTGCATAGCAATGTCTGCCACAGGTCCCAGGATCACCACTGGGCGCTTGAAATTGGCTGAGGGGCCAAGAAATAATGACAAGAATCGAGATCCCTTGCTGGATTCTTGCAAGATCACTTCCCGCTTCCTCTATGGAAGTAGCGTATTTAGCCAGGCCCATGGCTACCCAGTTAAAGACTACATCTCCCAGGCTCCCTTGCGGCTAGGAGTGGCCATGTGACTAAGTTCTGGCCAATGAGGTACAAGCAGAATTGATATGTACAGTTTTGAGCTGTATCCTTCAAGAAAAGGGGTGAGTCCTCCCTGCCCTCTTCCCACTTCCTGCTGGCTGGAATACGGGCATGGGTACACCATCCTGGAGTACACAGTAAGGCAGAAAAACAAGACAAGGAGCCTGGGTCCCTGAAACTGAAGCAATCATACCATACTCTATTACTTATACTGACTGGTTCTGTTACTTGAAAAAGAAACTTTTTTTTTTAATGCAGCTGTCACTTGGGATCTCTGTTATAGCAGTTGAACCTAGCTAACTCACTGGTCAGCAAACTACAACTCGAGGGCCACATCCAGCCCAATGCATTTTTTTTTTGGGGGGGGGGGTAAAGTTTTATTGGCACACAGTTATGTCCATTTGTTTATGTACTGTCTCTGGCTGCCTTCCTGCAGAGTAGTTTTGAAAGAAACTATCTGGTTCTCAAAGCTTAAAATAGTTACTGTCTGCCCCTTTGCAGGAAGAGTTTGCTGACCTCTGCACTAACTGATGTATTTCACCAATGAGAAAATGGATGCAAAAGACATCTTAATAGGAGGAAAGTAAGTAGCCAGCCCTTTCTTTGTACCTCCTCTTTTTTTTCCTCTCCTTCCAAGCCTCTCTGTCACTTAAAAGCTCAATATTCAGATTTCTAAACTTTCATTGGTTGAGGGTAGAAATTAAGTACATGGCCTTCGATTTTTAAGTCTTCTTTTTTTTTTTCCGGACACTGGTACAGCAGCTGAAGAGCAGCTTAGTCCTGTCTCATCCTGGGTGACTAGCTCTTCCTATCCTGCAGTATTTTTTTCTAAAGTCCTCTGCACATGGTTTTAATCCCTTGGCTGTGTGGGCAAGAGCTTAATCTCTTCCCTTCCTGAAATCTGGATGAGGCTGTTTTCCCTGCAACCTTCTCAAATAGGAAAGGCTCTATGTGCTGGTTTTGTGTGTATTTTTCTTTAATTGTGGTAAAATACAGGTAACATAGAATTTACTTTTCTAACCTATACATTGTGTAATTCATAATGTTGTGCAACCATCACCGCCATCTAGTTCCAGAACATTCTCCTCTTCCCAAAAAGAGACCCCATCCCCATAAACAGTCATTTCTCCTCTCCCTCCCCCAGCCCCTGACAACCACTAACCCACTTATGTCTGGAAGTGCCTGTTCTGGACATTTCACGTAAATGAAATCACACACTGTGGCCTTGTGTGTCTGGCTTGTCTCACTGAGCACCGTGTGTTCAAGGCTCATCCATGTTGTCGTGTGTGTCAGTGCCTCACTCCTTTTCATGGGTGAGTAATACTCTGGTGTATAGATGGACCAGATTGTCCACTCACCAGCTGATGGACACTTGGGTTGTTCCAACCTTTTGGCTATTGTGAATATACTGCTGTAAACATTCATGGACATGTTTTAGTCTCAACACCTGTATTTTTAAGGCCATCTGTTTACCTCAAGCTGACAGTCTCAAAGTGGTAGTACCCGCTAAATATATAACCCCTCCGGCTGTGCTGTCTAGTGTGACAGCCGCTGGTCATGTGTGGCTGTTGAACATTGGAAGTGTGGCTCATCTCAACTCAGATGTGTTTTGAGTCAAACACACCAGCTCTCAAAGAGTTAAGTACAAAAAAAATTATTATGAAACAGCTCATTAATAATTTTATATGAAAAAATTTTATATGGATTCTCTCGAAATATTTTGGATATAGCATGGTAAAAATAAATTATTAACATTATTTTTAACCATTTCTTTTTACAGATTATATATGTGGCTCACCTATTTCTACTGGAAATAAGAATTAAATTTTAAGAAATGAAGTACCCTTTCTAGTACCCTGAAATAACCAAAAGTGGGTATTTTTGGTGGAAGAAGAGGTCGGCATTGTGGCTTCTGAAGGCTACACTACAACTTTCTAATACACTTATTTGAGGCTCTGCAGCCCCTCCAGCCTGAGTCCCACCTTCTCGCAGCACCACGCGTTCATACGGCGGGTAGTGACCCTGCCTGGTCAGATCCGACAGGTCCTCACGGCTCCGATGGGTGGTCTTCTTGGCTCCCAGACGAAGACCCCGCAGCCGCCAGAACTCAGCCCTCCGGCCGGAGCCTGCTGAGGAGCCAGGCCCAGCCCCCACGGCCCGCTGGGCAGCCTCCAGACTGGCCAGCTGCTCCGCCCTGGGGAGAAGGGAGATTACTGAGCACTGGGATCAGCACAATAACAACTGCAAAGACATCCCAGTCATGGTCCATGGGAGTTGTGGATATGTCCCCTCACATGATAAACAGACTTTGCAGATGGATTCAGGGCCCAGAGATGGGGTGACCCTGGATTAGAGTGAGCCCAGTGTCATCACAGGGTCCTCATAAGAGGGAGGCAGGAGGCTCAGAGTCAAAGAGATGGAAGAGGCTGCACTGCTGGCTGTGACGATGGAGGAAGGGCCACAGGCCAGGGACATGGTGTCTCTAGAAGGTGGAAATGGCTTCCTAGAGCCTCTGGAAGGACCAGCTCTTCCCACACCTGGGTTTAGCCCCAAAAGTTTCATTTTGGAATTCTGACCTCCAGGACATGAGATGATAAATGTGTGTGGTTTGAAGCCATTAAGACTGTGGTGACTTGTTACAGCTGCCCCAGGAAACCCATAGAAGTGCTGACTGTACTGCCCTGAGCCTTTTTCACGTCTCCTCAGGTTGAACAGTCAACATCGTTAAGAAATGACATCATGGGGAAACTGAGACTGAGGGGGGTGGCCCAGCTGAAGATAGGGAGAGGTCCCCACCTCCTCTGGTTGGGGATGATACCACGTTCCTGCTTCCGGAGGTCACGGCCCATGCGCACCGCCAGCCAGTGGCCTCCACGGGGGTGACTTTCCCCAGGGCCTGGGTACAACGTGTCCAACACGTGGAAGACATCGCCACGGGTAAAGCCCAGGCCGTAGGGTGGGCTGGGCTCCAGCTCAAAGTGTGTGCGGATATAGAAGGAGTCACCCACGCGGGACTGCACCATTTTCCGGAAGACTGTGGACAGACAGAGGTTCTGTGAAGCCGCTGCCCAGACCCGACCCCTCCCCTAGGGAGTGGGCCTCCCGCTGGACCCCCCACACACTCACTGTCCTGCTTCTGCTGTGTCACCAGCTCCACCTCCTCGCCCGGTGGCAGTCCCAGGAGGAACTGCACAGCCTCCTCCCGAGTCAGGTTCCGGAAGGGCATTTCATTCACCTGCCGGGAAGCGGGTGTGGGGTGGAAGAAGCTCCGAGCATGAGATCCCAGCTCTCCCTCTGGACAAAGCCCACACCCCCAACTGCTGCCAGAGCTGCTGTTAAGGGCCCCCGCAAATGCGGACGGCTTTCTGATGGGGGATCGCCCTGTGGCAGCCTGAGCATCACAGACACGTGAAGGTCTTGACCCAGAACCCGGGGCCCAGGAACTGCAGTCAGTACACGAATAACAGGCACTGTGGGTTGTCACCATCAAGGCACACACTCCAGAGTCAAGACATAGTCACAGGATCACGACAGAGACAATGATATACAGACACAGTGGGTCACAGACAGGGTCATGTCAGGGACAACGCAGACAGTGGGTCACACTCAGTCTCAGAGGAACCAGGGGAGGACACACAGGCTGTAACAGATTGCAGTATCACCGAGCATGCCCACACACCCACTGCCAGCCACCTGCAGGTCACCTGCAGAATCTGATCTCCCTCCTGGATGCCCTGTTCCTCAGCCGGGCTGCCCGCCTGCACTCCTGACACGAAGATGCCCACATCATTGCCTCCAGCTAGCCGCAGCCCAATGCTGGTGCCCTTGTAGAAGCGGACCACCCGTGAGTCGGGGCTGTATCTGCAGGGGAGGCAGAGGAGGGTCAGGCCAAAGTGAGCAGAAAGGGGCTTGGGCATCTTTGGGAGAGCCTCACCCCCTCTGGGCCTCAGCTTCCCAAACTCCCCCATGGGACCTGCTGAGATCCCATTAACAAACTAACATGGGAAAGCAGGAATATGATTACTGGGAAGGTAGCCCAGGGATGTGGGAGTCTCGAGTTGGTAGGGTTTTTTTCTGGGGCACATACCCGTGGTCCTCCATGCTCTGACTGCTGGGCACCCTGTAGATGTCATAGCTGCTTTGCCTAGGTGCGTCTGAAAGGAAACAGCTGGTCCATTTCCCAAGTACACTGGCCAGTCCAGCCAGCAAGCCATTACTATAGGATGTCCGTGCCCTATGGAATGCCGTCATCTAGCCCTCATTCCTTCCAGGGAACTGTCCCCAGCCTCTGAGGCCCATGGCAGCCTCTCCCACTCTGTCTGGCACGATCTTACTCGCTGGGATCAATACAATCAGAGGAGGGGTGCTCAGAGTCACCACCCACCAACCTTCCACTCACCTGGTTCTGAGATGGTTCTGGAATCCACTGAACTTTCCCGCCGAAGCTGGGAGCTCTCCCTGATGGGGAACAGTTTGGGGTGAGATAGGGGTGGATATTGGGGAGTGATTTTTTTTGAATTTTCATTTATCTGAACTCAGATACTAGTCTTGGTTCTGCCCTTCAGTAGCTGTGTAATCACAAGCCCATTGTTCTCCCCTCTGAGCTTCAGTTTTCCCCTCTGAGCCCTGGACATGGCTGAGTCTAGTCAAGGCTTCAGTGAGGGCTGGGTCAAGAGGAAATAAAGGAAATAAATAAGCCTGGGACAAATCGTCATTTATTGTTTTAATATTAGTGGAAAGTTTTAGAGATGGCTATGGACTGAATGTTTGTGTCCCCTGCAAATTCATATGCTATAGCTCTAACCCACAGTGAGATGGTGTTAAGTGCTGGGGCCTTTGGGAGTTGACTAGGTTTAGATGAGGCTATGACGGTGGAGCCCCGTGATGGGATTAATGCCCTCATAAGAGGAGACATGGGAGATCACTCTCTCCGTCAGGTGAGGACACAGCTAGAAGGCAGCCATCTGCAGGCCAGAAGAACCTAGCAGGGGAGGTGGATGCCAGTAAAGCCAGAGTGGGTAGATAGAGAGCTGGCTGTCTTTGGGAGAGCCCCACCTGCTCTGGGCCTCAGTTTCCCAAGCAGAACCTCACCAGAACCTGGCCATGCTGGCACCCTGCTGTAGACTACCAGCCTGCAGAACTGAGAAATAAATGTTGTGTCAGCCCCTCCAGTCTGTGGTACTCTGTTATAGCATCTGAAGCTAAGAGTTAAATAACATGAGGAAAATAAAGTCTCCTGCAAAATCAGCCTGTGCTTTCAAATAAACATGTGTGAAAGAAAATCTAGATGGGCCATGTATTAGCATTTCCAATGCTCATCCTGTGAAACCCCAGTGCTGAGTGTGGGGGGTGGGGTGGGGTGGGGAAAGACATTGGAAAATACCATATTACCCCATACCTCCAGAACAGATAAGTAGAGTAAGGAATCTATCTACATCAGAGAAACCCATCTGTCCAGAGACCACAAGAGACCCCCATAACCCTTTGAGAAATGTCATCCTGTGTCATTCTACCCTCTGGTTCATTCACCCCATACGATACCAAGTGCATTTTCCTGGGCCTTTTAAATATATGCTCCAGTACATCCTTTTTCATGGCTGTCTAATATTCCTGAACAAGACACGAGCGTGCCTCGCTCTCTCTCTCTCTCTCTCTCTCTATATATATATATATATATATATATATATATATAAAACAATCATAGTTATCAGTGGAAGAGAAACTTATGTAGCAAATAGTCACTGTGGGCTAAGCACACATATACATCATCTCCTTTTGTCATTGTTAATTAGCACTCTAAAGAGGCAACAGTGGAGTAAAAGCTGGGGCCCTAAAGTGGGGCCTCCTCTGGTCTCCAGGAGGTGACCCCCACCTCCTGGTAGTTAATGGCCTTCTGTAGTACCCTTTCCACACTAAACCAGGGTTGGCCTGTGTGACCAAAGAAACCCAATGGGCATGAAGCTATGACACGTTTGAGATTAGGTTGTGAAAAAGAATGGCTTCTGTCTTGGATCTTCTCTCACCCATGTACATTCTCAGATCATTTACTCTGGGGGAACTAAAAGGACAGGCCCACCTGGTGACAAGCTGAGTTGAATCCTCCTGCCAAAAGTCAAGGGAGTGAGCTTGGAAGGGGATCACTCATCTACCAAAGCCTATAGCCCTAAATAGTGTCTCAACTGTGACCTGAATTAGGACTTCATGAGAATGCAAATCAGAACCACTCATTAAGCCACCCCTCAATTCTGACTCTCAGAAATGATAGGAGATAATATTTTCCATTGTTTTGAGCTGCCAGGTTTGGGGGTAATTTGTTACATAGCCATAGATAACAGATACAACTCCCCCACTTCACAGGGTGGTGAAAGCTAAAGTGAGGTGCCCCTTATCTAAATAAACCCCAAGTATTGACCATTTATGTTTCTTAGGCACTGAACTGTGTCCCCTCAAAATTCATCTGTTGAAGTTCTAACCCCCAATATCTCAGAATGTAAAGGTACTTGGAAATAGGTTCGTGGTAGATAATTAGTCATGAAGAACGAGGTCACACTGGAGCAGGGGGGGCCCCCAATCCAACATGACTGATGTCCTTATAAAAAAGGAAGCTTTGGACACACAGAAGGAATACAGTGTGAAGATGGCCATCTAGGAGCCAAGGAATGCCAGAGGCCACCGGAAGCTAGAAGAGGGGCCTGGAAGAGATTCTCCCCTGGAGCCTTCAGAGGAACACAGCCCTGCCCACAGCCTGATTTGGTACTTCCGGCCTCCAAAACTGAGAAAATGAATTTCTGTTGTCGTAAGCCACCCAGTTTGTGACACTCTCTTACAGCAACCACCTGAGACAAATACAAGGTAATTGCCAATGTTTTCCCTTTTATAAACATCATCATAATGAACCAGCATCCTCCAGTCCCCACACACATCCATGGTTATTTTGCCCCCAAGAGAAATCCCTTAAAGGGCCTTGCTAGGTCAAAGGGCTCAATTAAGCATTTTGAAGTCTTCTAGGATGCATTTTAAAATTTGGTCCCTTCTAAGTCAATCTATATCTGGTTCTGCCAGTACCCAAGAACTGAAAGCCACATATTGGGGGCAAGAAAAACTGTGTATGGACAGGGGAAGCCTCTTCCAGGGAGGCTGCCAGGACTGCACCCACAAGGCTACCCCCAAGTAGAAAAGGTATGCCCACGTTCCCCTCCTGCTCAACCATTTTGGCCAATGGAAGTACGTACACAGGGGAGTTGGTTCGGCTGGCATCAGGACTCCGCTGCCTGTGCTGGGGTGGTGGTGGGACATGGGATGGTGGTGCCTGAGACAGCTCTGAGCCGAGGTCTGAGATGTCTGCAGGGGAGAAGGCATCACATCAGCCACGGTCATGCCTTCCAGACTAGACGCATTTCACAGAGAACATCAAGGCCCCTTTAAGCAAAGGAGCCTAGACCAGAGTCCTGTTCAGACAGGTAACTCCAGCCCTGAATTGCTGTGTGGCTTTGAGCAAGTTTCTGTTCCTCTCTGAGCCTCTTGGGGCCAGGCTTACTGATTCCTGCTTGGCCCTGCCTAGCACCCCCCACCTCCCCTGCTCTCCATTCCATCTCCACCAAGGCCCACCTCTTGGCCCCTCACCTTCCAGGAGGGAGCTGTCACTGTCACTGACGGCTGGCGGGATGTTCACCAGGAACTGCCCGTGATCCCTGAGCACCAGTAGAGTCAGCTTTCCTTCTGACTTCTCAATCAGTTGCCGTGTGTCACTCAGTGACAGATTCTCACTGGACACCCCATTGATCTAAAAGGGACCAGGAAGAAAGGGAGGACGGAGTTAATGAGAGACAGGGGATACTAGAAACAGTTTGGTGAGAGGGAACTAGAAACACCATCCCCAGGGGTTACTGAAAACAGACATTCTCAAGAGAAAATGATAGACCTGGATTCCTGCTGTGAAAGGAGACTATTCCAAGAACTGACTTCCCCAAGAATTCTAGAAAAAGACAATGTTCTAAGGAGGGGAACATTAGGGGAAAATTATAAACAGGTTGACTCTCCCATCTCCCAGAAGGAGAAATTTCTCATAAGACACTAGGGACAAATACTAGAAACGTGTCTAATCAGAAGGGAGGGAGAGGGTACTTAAAGGTACTAGAAACAGACATCTAGAGGTGGATTAGAAACAATTCCTAGAAAGGACTTACATTACCTCCACTCACATCAGGAATCCCTTTCTAATATTCTCACTTGGGAGTGTCCGTTTTCAGGAACCCTAGGGATTGTGAGTTCCAGTCCCCTACCAAGCTGTTTCTAGTGTCAGTCCCAAACCATGAGAAACACGTAATTCCTTAGGGTCACTAGAAACAGATGGCTCTGAGGAGTCTCTAGAAGTGGTTTGGAAATCAAACAATAGGAATCACTAGAAACATATTTTCTGGAGCGGAGTCTAGAAAGAAACCAACTCCTAAGGAAGACCTGCTCCTCCAAGCCCCGACTCCCATTAGCACCAACCAATTCGGGCTGGTCTGGGAGTCAGAACTGTAGCCAGTTGTCCATGTGATTCTGATACTATAAACAGACAACCCAAAGGGGGTTCCAGAAACCAACATTTGGCAGTGGATTAGCAGCATATGGGGGTCAGGGGGAGAGGGGAAAGCTATTTCTAACCTTTGGGAAACTGGCAACATGCAGAAGGCAACGGTTCAGGGTCAGCTCTGGTGACTTTGATCTATGACTCGGTCACACTGACCCCTCTGGCCTCGGTCTCCCTGCCCCGCCCCTGACAGGAAGCCTGGGCTCACCTGTAGGACAAGGTCTCCTTCCTGCAGCCCGCGGTTCCGGGCAGCCAGGCCCGAATCCGTGATGTGCTTGATGAAGATCTGACTGCCCAATTTGACCCCGAACTCTGGGGGGAGATGAGGGAAACTAAGGCAGGGCCTGGGCTGCCAGGTCCTCTTGGAGCTCAGCCTTCTCGCCTGACCTTGGTCCTTCTGCTATCAGGGCTGCTGTCCCACAGGGAAGGGTCAGGCTTGGCTCCCTCCTAGTCACATTGGGGCTGTTTCGACACTAACAACCTGATAGGACACACAATGTCACCAAGGGATTCCAATATCATTGCATGGAGGCTCCAGGGAGAATCCTTTCTGGCCTTTTCCAGCTTCTAGAGTGACATCCTGGCTCGTGGCCCCTCCTCCATCGTCACAGCCAGCAGTGCCGCCTCTTCCATCTCTGTGACTCTGAGCCTCCCGCCTCCCTCTTATGAGGACCCTGTGATGACACTGGGGTCCCGTAATCCAGGGCCACCCCCATCTCATTTTCTCAACTTAATCCATCTGCAAAGTCCCTTTTGCCACATGAGGTGACATGTCCACAGGTCCCGGGACCAGGATGGGGATATCGTTGGGAACAGTATCCTGCCAACCACACACCAAATGGGACTGGATGTCAGGGCATCCACTTCTGTCCCTTTGGGGGACCCTCAGCCCCACTGCCATCAACACGCCTGCCAGCCGGCTTACCTTCACTCTCCCTCCTCCGCACCAGCACCGACTTCATGGGCCTCATGTGCACATCCTGCCGAGGCAGCCGCTTGAAGCCGGACACCAAGGCCAGCCCATTGGCCTGGGAGCTGCCGGCCCGGCTCCGGCGGCCTGCTCTGGGCCGGTGGGAGCGCTCGCCCACAGAGCGGCCAGAGCCGCTGGACGTGTCACCCTCATAGCCCCGGCCGTGATCAGCCTCCTCGAGCCGCCAGGGCCCATCCTCCTCGTCTGAGTCCTGGCGTCCTGGGCCATGGGGACTGGCCTTAGTGGCAGGCAGCTGGATTTTCCGGGGACGCTTCACTGTCTGTTCAGGGGTAGGGGGCGACCAGCTCAAGGCTCTGTCCCATCCACTAGGGTGGCCCTGGGAGACCCCAGAACCTCTGGGCCTCAATATCCAAGCTGTGAAATGGGAACAAGCTCCCACTTGCTTATACTCATACCAGTCTAGGCTGACCAAATGTACCTTTTTAAACGGGACAGAAAACAACAGTGCTGTCCTATTTCAAGGTGTCAGTATGGTCAGCCTACTGTCACCTTGAATTTAGCCCAGTGAGACTAGGCTGACCACACGTACCATTTCAAACGGGACAGTACTGTTGTTTTCTGTCCCGTTAGCAACGATCCGTCTGGTCAGCCTACCTACCACCCATGGGCCACAGGACCAGAGGGGCTCGACAGGGGCCAGAGGTGCCCCCAAACCAGGAGTTGTCCCTCCCACCTGGCCCCAACTCACAATGTTGGCCACCTTGGTGCAGGTCTTCAGTATCTGAATGGCAAAGGTGGAGTTGACACTCTCCATGGACACCCCATTCACCATGACAATCTGGTCCCCTGTACTGAGGGAGGAAGCAGGGTCTCAGGGAGGCGGCCTCACATGGGAGCCCAGTGAGACCAAGCTGACCATAGGTACTGTTTGAAACGGGACAGTACCGTGGTTTTCTGTCCCATTTATTTATTTATTTATTTACTTATTTTCTGTCCCATTTAAAACAGTGCGTCTGGTCAGCCTGCACAGAAGGGAAGCTGTGATTACAACTGGAGTGTCCACACCCACTACTTTTTTTCTCTCAGCCCCACCCACCCCTTCCTGCTTTTCTCTCCATCTGTTTCTCATATTCTTTCTCTCTCTGAAGCTGGTCCTCAATTCTGGGCTGAGCCATATTCCCCATCAGCCACTTGGATCCTAGAACCATTTTCCCAAATACCTCTCAAGAGCCTTCACCCCACCCCACCCCCTGCCTCACCCGCCAAACAGGCTCAGATCACTGCTCCTCCTTTTCTCTGGCCAAAAAGAGCTTTCCAGGACTTTTCAGTCCAGGAGCACCCTGGGGCCACTATGACTCTGGGAATTGCAGCCGAGGACCAGGAAGTGCCTCAGGGAGAGTGAGGGCCACGTGGCTGACTCTGTCCTGCTGCCAGCTCCATGGCCTGTATTGACAGAGTGGGAAGGTGCCCAGCACTTCCCAGCCTCTTAGCTTTAACCCACTCAGGTCCCTCCTCTTGACATGCTCCCCCGTGCCCAAACCCCAGCTGCCTTGATACTCACAGCAGCTTGCCCTCGGCTGGCCCTCCAGGCACCACATCAGACACAACCACGGAACCACCAGGCCGGTCTCGGCTGCCAGAGATTGCAATGCCGAAACCCCGGCGGGGGTCCTAAGGGGAGATCAGAGGCAGGGTGAGCTTTTGCTCCCCTCCAGGACAAAGGTTTTCTTATCCGGATCAAACAGCCATTCCCTTTGGCACCCACTCAGAGAGGGAGGGGGGCCTCACCTTGCAGAGGGTGGCTGTGTGCTGTTCCCAGATGGTCAGCTCCTCCATGTCCAACACCTAGCAGGAGGGGAACGGGGAAGGTGGGCATGAGGTCACGGCACGTCCATCGGAGCATTTGAGGGCTCCCACCCCCAAATGGAGTGGGGAACACCATTCTGACACTCCCATGGTTTAAGCCTGTGGGAAAGTTGCTTCCTCTCTTGAGACCTCAGTTTTTTCATCTGCAAAATGAATTTAAGTCAGTGTTTCTCACCTGGAAATGATGCTTCTCTCCAAAGGACATTCAGCGATGTCTTAGAGACATTAATGGTTGTCACAACTGGAGGTGCTCCTGGCATTGAGTGCATGGAGGCCAAGGATGCTGCTCAATACCCCACAGTGCCCAGGATGGCCCCACCATCGGGAATGGTCCAGTCCCAAATGTTGATAGTGTCAAAGCTGAGAAACCCCGGGTTAAGTGAACCATATTGTACTGGGAGCAGAGAAAAGGTAAGTTCTTGGTCCCTTTCCCTCTGGAAGGTCTGGCTTAATTCCTGGGGGGATCTAAGCAGGCCTGCCAGGCAGAGGAAGCTCTCCTCCGGTATGCCAGGCACAGTTCTGCCCCAGGGCCTCTTCATTCTGCCTGGAGCTCTCTGCCTCCCCTCCCCTCCTTGAGATCTTAGCTCCAATGTTACTTCCTTGGTGAGGCCTCCCACCACCTATTTAGAAATGTAACCCCCTCCCGTGCCATAAGAGACCACCTTCTCTGCCTTTCCCCAATACACCATCCTCATATAACTTGTGACTCCTTGACAGTCCCTAGATTTATTTTTATCTGTTCACCGTCTATCTCCCCCTCTACAATATCAGCTCCAGAGGGCAGAGATTTTTGTCTTGTTCATAGTGGAGTCCTGAGAGCCTGGGTCAATTCAATAACTATTTACTAAATGAATGAAGTACTTCTTTTGTGCCAGGCACTTTACTATCTCACTTAATTCACTCATTGAAAGGAGCATTCTGTTATCCCATACTGCAGATGAGGAAACTGAGGCACAAACAGGTGAAGTCACTTGCCAAGACAACAGAGCTGAGGGAGGGTGGGGATGCAGGGTGTGGATTCTGTCATTTTCATGCCCATCGTATAGATGAGAACACAGCTCTAGAAGTACAAGGTCCCAGGCCAGGAGGCCCTGGGTGAAGGCAGCACATGAAGCCCAGCAGGAAGCCAGCCCCCACATATTCTTTACCTCTGCCCAGCTGGCCTGCTCCCTGGGGGCCTTGCAAAAATGACTCCCTTCCTCAGCCTGTTTCCCCAGCTTGGCACACTCTGCTCTTTGCTAGCTGTGGTGCTGCCTCTCCCAGCCTCAGCTTCCTTATCTGCAAAATAGGTATCCCCACCGCCGCCAGCATCACTCAGGGCTGAGGTGCAGAAAGGGGGCAGGGAGTCAGAGTGAGCCTTGAGCCTCAGGAGACGGCAGTTGTGAGAAGTAATATTATAATAGTGGCCTTTCTCTGCATCATTTTAATAAGCAACATTATTCAGTGCTGGCTGCCAGTGAGCACTGCCAAGTACCCATTCATTTCATCCTAAGTGACCTTAAGCAGTGGTATTGCTGCTCTTCCTACCTTACAGGGAAGGAAAGGGAGGCCCAGAGAGGTTCAGTAACTTGCCCGAGGTCACAGAGCACAGGGGTAAACCTTAGCAGCCTACCCCACACCCTATCTCTTAATCACTGGGACACAACACCTTTCTTATTTTATTTTTCTTCTGAACTTATTTTTCTAAACAGAATTTTTTTACATTTTTTTTTTTAAAAAAACAACAGCCATTTATTATCTCCCAGCTTCCTTGTGTCAGGTCTGGGCATGGCTTAGCTGGATCCTCTGCTCAGGGTCTCATAGGCTGAAACCAACCATCTGCTGCTTCGAGTCCCCGATCTTTTTCCATGTTTTGATTTTATACTTTGTTCCATTAAATGTCCCAACTGAATTGTGATTTCTTGGCCTTATTTTAAGAAACAGTCCCCAGGGAACCAGAGCCACTGGGGGGGCCAGGTGCAGGTGGCTCAGACTTATCCCAGCTTATGTAAGTTCACCTTCATGGATACTGGAGGCCTCCAGGGTTCCCCCCCCAGACATGGGGTCAAACCTAGCCCGCCAGCTCACCTCAGCTTAGTTCACCTCCAAACCTTTGACCTGTCTGTCCATTATGCCTGGGACACCCTCCTAGGATTGTTCCTGCCCCTTGGGTCTTGGATCAAATGCTACTTCCTCAGGGGGGCCTTCTTTGATTAGCCAATCTTCCCTGACACCCTATCACTCCTCTCTGTTTTATTATTAATCACGATATCCAAAAACACCTTAAATTATCCTGTTTAATCATCAGTTTGGGAGTGTCTGCTCTTTCCTCTTGGGCTGTCTCTCTGCGTACACTGGTGATGGTCATCCGCACCTATGGGGCCCAACTTTCCAGGCCTTGGCATGATGTGCTCCCTAGCAAACTCTTATTCATCCTTCACATTCACTCCTCAGTGCCATTGTCTCTTTCTCCAGGAAATGAATCCTCAACACCCCCATATATACATCCCTGATTATTGGAACTGTCCACCTGTCTCTCCCACACCCCTCCAGTCTGGGGGCTCCTGGTGGGCAGGACTGAAGGCCCTGGGAGGGACTCCAGCATTGCCCTACCAGGTCCAGGCACTGCTAGGAACCCAACCAGGTATGTGGGTCCAGAGTTCCTAGACCCGGTCAAGATGAGCTCCCAGAAGGCAGGGCCTCGGCCCGGTTCCCGCCCCCTGCCATGTGCAGGGAGCAAACACTGGAGAGGGGAGGAGTCCAGAGAGACAGGTTGTACTCAAACAGCCCCAGGCACACGGCTTCCAGACTGCGGTGCTCCCTCCCCGCTCCCCGCCCCCACTTCCGGGAACAATGGCTGGATGGAGGGGGTAGCACAAATACTCGAGTTGGGGAGGGGATTCTGGGAGCTGTTCCTGCAGCCTGTAAGGAGGTGGCGGGAACCAGACCAGTCCAGCCCTAAAGCCTCGCGCGGTGTGGCCTGGGGTGAGCCACGTACACGCTCCAGCTTCAGTTTACCCCTCCAGGCCCGATGTGAAACCCAGTACTGTGCGTGTGTGTCAGTTCAAACTCCACTTCAGAGGGTGAAGGCCCCCCAGATAGAAATGCTGGGATGCCGGCCCCTGAGTCCAGCCAATTTTACTGGAGTGTAAATGAGGCTCTCGACCTTTATCTCTGGGGGGTCATGCAAATTAATGGCTCTGTGTACAGTAGGCACCCAATAAATGCTGGTTCCCTGTACAGCAGCCTCGCTGCATACAAAAAAGCCACCTAGCCCACACATGAAGTCACTGTCAACAGTTCCACTATTAATGCTCAAACTTGACTCGGCCAAATAACCCTGGAAACTGGGTGTAAATATTTTTACTGAGCACCTACTACATGCCAGGCGCTTAAAACACATTTTCTTCATAGAATCCTCCCTCGACCCTTCTTTAGAATGACAATCCCCCATTTTATAGGTGCCTTACGGGGAAGAGTTGGCTCACTGGCCCAAAGCTACACAGAAAAGTAGAGATTTGAACCCAGTAAAGGAGGTAGCTTTGCGGCCGAGGGGCGCGGGCGCATCTCGCAGTGCAGACTCAGCATAACCACCACATTCCTCTGGAGCTCAGCTTCCCCATCTGTTATATGGGCAAAGGGTGATCAGGGGTCCTGGGTCCAGGTCCCAGCCCCACGCCAGCTCGATCCCCTCCCCCTCCCGACCTCAGCGGGCTACTCGCCTGGAATCTCACCGCCATGGTCCACCCCGGAGCTCTCCAGCGCCCCTATCTCAGGGGGACCTGGAAATAGTCAATCGGTCCCCACCCTAAGGTGAGGGAGGAGGCTGGGAGGGTCGCGCTGGAGTAGGTGTGCAGTTCTCCTCCTCTAGCCCGCGCCTCCACTCCGGGCTGCACCTGCCGGCCTTCCTCCTCCGCGGCCCCTACCGGCCCCGCCCTCGCCGCGACACGCCTTCTGGACGCCGCAGAGGTCTCCTTTGCCCCCACCATCACAGGATCCAGGCCCTGGGTGGGAATACCAAACGGGTTTTCCACCCTGCCGAGCACTAGTGACTATCGAGGGTAGAAACCTGCCAGGTAAGGTTGCAAGGAAGACCCGGCAGGGGTAATGGCCACTTTTCGGAATGGAGCTGAGATTCGTAGGTATTCTATCCCTGAACCTGGCACATTTTGAGGTTCAGTTGGGAGGCCTAATAGATCATAAGCTAGTTGAGAGCCAGCGACCTCTGGAGCATAGTAGGTCTTTCTCGAGTCACTCGCCTCCGGGAAGTTTACCCCATTTCACAGAGGGGAAACTGAGGCCCAGGGAGGCCATCAGTATAGACTTTCTGAAGATGCACAACTGCCTGAGGGCCTGGCTCTGTCTTCATACCTTCACTAGGCAGGCCCTCCACCAGAGGAGGGCGGGCAGGAGGAAATTCCTCAGGCTCCTGGGAGTAAAGGTCAGACTTCCTACTCATCACCCAGGTTTACCACACCCTCATGGGCTCAAGTTTCTAAGGTAAAACCTAGAAAGGACATGACCGGGGCAGGAAACCCTCTACCTGGGGGTGGGGGTGGGGGCGGTGAGTGACGAAGGAAATCACCTGCATGGGCGGAGCTGTAGGTGGCTCCATCCACATTCCTTTCTGCTTAAAAAAGTAAAGAGAAGAAAAACTGATGCCCAGCTGTTCTTGTACCCCACCTCACAAAGCTGAAGTGACAGATCTGGGCATAGAAACCCCTTCCCAGTCTCATCCAGTCAAGACTATGCAGAGAGAAACCCTAGACTGTGGGAAGTTGGGGTGGCAGAGAGGAAATTGGTAGGTCAGGGAAGGCTTCCTGGAAAGGGGGGCATTGCTTGCAGCTGGGGTTTTGAAGGTTGGATAAGAGTTTGCCAAGTGAAAAAGATAGGCAATATAAACAAAGTCTTTGAGACCCCCAAAGCTGATTTCTCACCCCCCAAACATTAATCTAGTCAACCGGAATTGGCCCCTTAAGGGTCCCCAAAAGCCACCAAGGCAATAAACCTTTGCAGAAGCCCCTTCTAAAGACCTACTTGAGGGAATTCCCTGGTGGTATAGTGGCTAAGTCTTCGGTGCTATCAACACTCGGCCTGAGTTCGATTTTCAACCAGGGAACTACCCACATTAAAAAAAAAAAAAAAAAAAAAAAGACCTACTTGGAACATCGAGGCTGGGGAGGAAAGCTCAGCCTTTTCCAATGTGACATTCAGCTACCCACAGGCAGCACACAAATGATTGGAGATAGAACAAGGTCCAACATTTTTTAAATAGCTGTGTGTTTCTTTTAATGGATCATAGGAAAAACAAGTTCCCCACATGCACACACACAGGGGTTTGTGGCTGCAATTACTTGGGAAGGCTTGTTTTTTTAGGGTTGGGAGGTTGGTTCCCTGAGCAGGGATTGAGCCCAGGCCGTGGTGGTGAGAGCACTAAAGCCTAGCCACTGCACCACCAGGGAACCCCCTTGGGAGAACTTATTGATTGTGACATAAGTTTGACAAATTAGACAGGTGGTCCTGCAGGTGACTGAAGCTGGGGAACATCCTGAATTCCTGCATTCAGTGCCACCTGATCTCAGTGCCATTATCTATTTAGAATGAATGGGTAGATTCTGCGGTATTGAGGCTGCTGGCTCACATTTATTGTTTACTTCACTCCAGGCACTCTTACACATAATATTTATGTGCCCATTTGCAGCTGAGCAAACTGGGGCCAGATGGGTCAAGTGACAGCCTGACCAGGAAGAGCTGATTTGGCTGTTTGACCCCACACACCCCTCACTATCATCACTTCTCACTGTAGAGGGATTCTGCCTCCAGGGGACATTGGGCCATGTCTGGGGACATCTGTGATTGTCACGACTGGGGATGCTTCTGGCATTGAATGGGTGGGAGCCAGGAATGCTGCTCCACACTGCACGGTGCCAAGGACAGCCCCTCACAGAAAGTGAGCCAACCCCAAATATCAATAGCACTGGGGTAGAGAAACCCCACTCTAAATCTTGCTTGGAAAGGGGGCAACTACCCCAGAACACATCTTCCTCCAGCCACCCACCACTCTGATCTTGCATTTTCATGCTCTGCTCAAGACACTAATGGTTCTCTAGTACCCATCAGATAACCCTGTACTCAAATTCCAGGCTTTGAAGAAGGGCACTGGCCTTTAGCCCCCCATTCTCCCAACCTCTGACCTCCAGATCACTTTAAGGAATTAAAAATCTGTTTTTCATAAACCCACTTCACTCAATGCCTTTATTTTTCCATTCAGTCAGTTATTCACTCAACAAAAATGTTTCAAGCCCCTACTAAGCGTTAAGTGCCTGAGGAAGTAATGGAGACCAACTGCTCCCCTGAAATTGCAGTGCCAACTTCAACCAGGAGAGGGCAGTGTGAATATGGCGTGATGGGTGAGGGAAGGATTCAGGGGAAGGTGAGGTCCCAGAAGTTTGCAGAATGAACCTTTTTGGCCCCTTCTGAGCACCGAGGGGAAAACGGAGTCCCAGAGAGGTAAGAGGCTGGGCTGAGGTCCCCCACAGTATCAGTGCCAGGAGGGGTGGGAGCTTGGGGGCTTTACTCCTGGGCTTGGGATCTCCCCGGTGGAGGCTGCTTTGCTGCGCTGCAGAAGGCTGAGGTCACCTGTGGCAAAACAGGTCGGACTGGAACCCAAGAATGTCCTGAAGCAGCTCTGCAGCCTTTCTGGACTCCGGCTCAATCACTAGCATCTATTGAGCGCCCACTATGTACACACACACGATTGACGAGAAACCCGGTCCCTGCTCTAATTCAGGAAGCCCAGGAGCCTCAGGGGAGATAGCCAATAATGAAATTGTAACAAAATGCAAGTTTAAAAGTACAACCTAGACTTCTGAGAACATCGACAGGGAGACATGACCTGGGCTTGGGGCTCAGGGAGGGCTTCTCTGAGGAGGTGGCACTCGAGATGAGAATTGCGTTTAGTAGGAGTGACCTAGGTGAGAGGGACCTGGGCAGAGGAACAGTTAAGACTTGAAGGAGTTGAGAGAGGACCCATGGGGAGATCTGGAGAAGGTGTTCTAGGCGGCGTGAATAGCACGTGCAGAAACCCTGCCTGGCGTGTTGGAGGAACAGAGAGAGGAGTCCTGGGGGCAGGAGCAGAGTTAAGGGAGGTGAAGAGAGAGAGGAGGTAAGGGCAGGAAGGGGACAGGAGGTCCTGCAGGGTCGTCTCGGCCATGGGGAGGACTTGAGCTTTTACCCCGAGGAAGATGGGAGCCCTGGGGGGCTGCGGGCAAAAGAGGGCCTGACTTGCGTGATCACAGGCACTATCTGGTAGCTGCTGCGGGGAAGGCAGATTGGGGGAGCGGGGAGGGGCAGGGTCGGAACTGACTCAGGTGCTTACAGGCGCCCTCTGGTGGCTTCTGCGGGGCGGATAGATTGAGGGGGTTGAGAGTGGGTGGGAGGTGAAGAACCAGGGAGGCCAAACCTGGAGGCCCTGCAAGATGTTGCCTCTTTACCGAAAAGAAATAAACATTTTATTTAGGAATCATTTTTAAATGCACAGAAAAGTTGTAGATATAATTTAGAGAGTCCCCGTATGCTCCTCATCTGATTTTCCCCAACATTAACATTGTACATTATTTTAGTATATTTGTCAAAACTAAGAAACCAACATTGTTACAGCCCCATTAAGTAAACTCCAGGTGTAATCCGATTGTACTAATGTCCCTTTGCTGACCTGGGTGGGATCCACAAGTGCATCAGTTAGTATGCCTCCTCAGGCCCCACTTTCCTTGTCCCATGACCTTCACCATCTGGAGGAGACCTGCCCCCCGCCCCCACCCCGGGTTTTTCTGACACTTTCCTCATGACTAGACTGGGTCATGGGTTTGAGGAGAGGGTGTGGAAGAGAAGGAGAGCGCTGGGGTTTGAGGAAGGGCAGATACTGGGTGTGGCAGGCTCCTCAACAGCATGTGAGGACTAAAGAATGTCCCAGGTGTTAGCAACATAGGGTCTTGGGGCACCTTAAGTGACAGCACTTTGATGCAGAAGGAAAGGGAAGGTGAGGGGTGTGTAGACCCTTCTAGAAGGTTGGAGAGTAGGATGCAGCTAGAAGGAATTCAGGGAGGGTGTTCTCTCTCAGGTAGGAGGAAGCTGGCTCTCTAGAAGGAATCTATGTGTGGGTGAGGCCTGAGCCCGGCATGAATTCCAGCCCCTCTGCTTCCCACCTCAGTTTCCCCATCTGTGCAATAGGGACTCAGTTACAGTTTTAAGCAGTATTCTCAGGAAGTTTCCAAAGTTTATGTGGCGGGCACATAGCAGGCACACAGGAAGGTTTCCTTGGTGCTCATGTGCTTCCTGTTTCACTCGGGGCCAGGAGGAGGGAGACAAGCCCAGTGGGGGAAAACAAAGGTGAATTATGGTATCTCTGTAGAGGACCCCCTGAAACTGTCTATATCAAGGTTCTGTCCTGTGCAGCAGCAGGGCAGGGGATAGTACCCAGACCCCTGACACCATTCTTACAGTCCCTATTTTCGTCTAGCATCTGCACCTGAGCCCCAGGCCAGCCCCACCCCTGCTGACTACTCTCATTAAAGTTTCCCCATGACCCCCATGTTGACAGTCCCTATATCAACTTTGTGGCCGAGCCTGCTACACCTGGAACCTGTCCTTCTAGAATATACAGCACTGGCCTTTCTACTCTTTCAGAATCTTAGCTTGCTGCCCATGAGCAATTTATTCATTTATTGAATGCCTACTGCATACCAGGCATTGTTCTAGGGACTGGGGCTACTACAGTAGTAGAACACCCAAGCTAGCAGGGAGAATAGACACTCAGCAAATAGTCCTACCAATGGATGTGCAATGAATGAGCTGTGGCTTTAGCTGAAGAACATTCAATAGCTCCCACATATTCGCTTAAGTCATATTTATTGAGCATTTGATCAATGCCAGGCTTTGGCATACCCTCCCAAGTCATCCATGCTTCCCATCACCTCTGAACTATTTTACAACGCTGTAAATTATAGGAAACTGGTGGCATTGCAAGTAATTCCTGTTCATAGAAATGCAAATGAATTTTCTCCTGTAGAGACCACAGATTATTGCCCTGTGGTTACTGACCACTTTTGCATTTATTTGTAAATTTGTTTCAGCATTCTTGATGCCTCTGTGCGTGTGTGTGTGTGTGTGTGTGTGTGTGTGTGTGTTCTTTTTTTTTTTTTACATTAGGCATCCCCCTCAGATTTCTACCCACCTCCCAGTTACTTACCTATCTTACCTACCTATTATAAATCTTCAAGCCCCAGAACATTCTTCCTACATTTCTTCCTAATCACCCTGGACCCCAATCTGTCTCTCATACATCAGCAAATGTTGTTGGTTCTACCAAGATCTTTCCAGAATCTGCCTACTTCCCCCATCTCCTCTCTCTGCCTCCACCTGGTCCTGGTCCATCATCGCCCACTTGGACCTGTGCAGTGAACTCAGCCTTAGTCCTGCCTGCCCTCTCCTCTCACAGTCTATCCTCCCTGCAGCCACCAGAAGGCGCAGGTGAGCACACGACTCGGGTCCTGCCCACGCCTTTCCCCAGCCTGTTCTCCCTGCAGCACCGACCAGCACCTGAGCACCTGAGTCAGGTCTGGTTCCTCCCCGGCCCACAGACCCCCAGGGCTCCCACCTCCCTCTGGGTAAAGGGCTAAATCCTCCCTGCGGCCCACAGGGCCCTGCACCTCCCTGCCCTCACCTCCTCCCTCTTTGCCCCTCACTCACTCTGCTCCAGCCACAATGGCTGCCTCACTGTTCCTCCAATCACTAGACATGATCCTGCCCCCCCAGGGCCTGTGCAGGTGCTGTTACCTGGCCCTGAACGCCCCAAGTACTCACTTCCTTCAAGTCTGCTCAAATGCCACCTTCTCAATGAGCCCTGCCCGATCTTTATTTAAGATTGTAAAATACCTTCCCGCCTGTTTCATTGCGGCCCCTTGGACCTCTTTCACTTCTTTTTTCCTGGGAGGCTGACCACCCTCCAACCCAGGATACAATTTACTTCCTTATTCCCTCTCTTGTTTCTTCTCTGTCTTCCTCCATCAAAATACAAGCCCTTAAGAGCAGGGACTTCGCTGAATCTCCAAGACCTGGTACAGCACTGGCACACAGTAGGTGCTCCATAAATGCAAGCTCACTCTCTGGCCAGTCCCTCCTCCCAGTCCTGTCTTTCACTAACCTCGGCCCATTCCAAAGGGTGTCAGACTCCACCCTGAGCAAACACTGCTCCCTTGGCGCTGGGCCAAGCCCAGGAGGAAGAACAGGAACCCACACTCCCCATTGTGGACTTTCCCCAGAACTCAGGGCCTCACTGAAGCAATGAGCCAGGGAGACAGGACTTTTACAAGATGCTGAGCTGCGGCGTCAGTCGGGGTGCACGGGCAGCTCCTAGGCCTCCCCGCTGTCTGCATTTTGACTCCTAGCTATCTGTACAGCCCTGGGCAAGTGGCTGCCCCTCTCTGAGCCAGGGTTCGACCTTTGTAAGACAAGAAAGCGGATGGGGCATGGTGACTGGCTCAGCATTCTGAGATCTGATTTTGGGTGGAATACCTTATCCCTCTACCTCTGCATGACTGAGGACCTATGACCTGCCCTAGTGTGGGCTGCTCTCAGCAACCCTGCGACATGGTGACTCATACTCACTTTACAGAGTGGGAAACTGAAGTCCAGATTAGAGAAGTACCTGAAGGCCATCTCAGTTGAGACTTATGCCCCCCAACCCCATGGGCCCCCATGGGCCCCTAATTTCAGTCTCTCACTCCCTGGGAGATCTGTGGCCACGCTGCCCCAGGGTGACCACAAATGCCAGGCCCACTATGTGCTCTGAGTCTCATAGGCTCATGCCTTTACGGCCCCAGGGAACCCACTAGGTCGTGAACAAAGAGACTTGAGGTGCAATCGGACATTTGACTCCCCAGGAAGCTCCTTTTGTCCTGCACTTTTGGGAGCAAATGACCCAGAAAAAACTCTTGCCACCTGACCCCTCTCCTCTTCAGGCGGTAGGCTTCCTTCACACTGTCGTGACAACAGTCTGCCAGTCACCACCCCCTCCTGCAATTTCCCATTAAGAGATTTTGCCCAAAGAAGGAATCGTCGTGAGGTAAGGTGACCCCAGCGCCTGCCCCCACCCCCAGCTCCTGCGTGTTGCAGCAGTCAGGGGAGGCCCAGGTAATTGTCAGAAAACTTGAGGGCCCTTTCAGAAGTTCCAGGTGCCAGGCTGTCCCACCTGCCATCTCCCTGCCCAGCCTTCCATTTTCAGTTTGGGGGATCAGAGAGACCAACCTGTGCTCCCGCGGCCCCCTGCCACCACCCGGGCCAACAATGACCCTTTTAGGTCTCTGGCTCTGGTGTCCTGGGCTGGCTGCCAGGGGCAGTAACTGCCAGCCAGATAATCCTTTAGAAACTATGTCAATTGCCCACGCAGGAGTATCAGTTTCCTGCTTTCTGGAGAGCTGGGGGGAGGTGATTTGGGGTCCCGGGCCCCCATAGTGGGGACTCTGTTCCCAGCAAAGGCCTTGGGATGGCAGGCAGAGCAGGGACTTACCTGTCTAGGAGGCTGGGTTGCCTCTGGGCAGACAGCAGGAGCTAGGGCCTGAGTGCCCACCTGGCATGGGGGTGGGGAGGGAACCTGAGGTTTGCGCTCTGGTCTCCCCAACTGTTTGCCCAACTTTTCTTCCCGTGTGGCAGCAACAGGCGAGCAGGTCCTGTGCCAGGTGAAACCAGCACAGTGACATGCGACATGCACAGAGGAGCTGGTACTGTGAGAGAGCCGGGAGGCTGGCTGGGTGTGTGGCTCTGTCGTAAGGTGCTCTCACGTGGGAGCAGCTGGCCTTAACCCCTGCTCTCCCAGAAGCCAGGGTGACGAGTCCTGCCTGCTTGTGCCATTTAATCCTGAGCCCTTGACATCAGCAATGGGACCAGTACATATAGGCAGGTCCTCCAGAAAGTTTTGTTGACTAAATTAAGGAATGAATGAATGGAACTCCCCCCTCTCCCTTCCGCTCCCTTTGCAGCTGGAACTGCCAAGCCTTTGTACTTGCTTTACTTTCCACCAGGCATGCCATCCTGTAAGTTGTGGCAGGAAGGACTCCTTCCTGCCCTACAGATCTGACAGCAAATTCTGCTTCTGTGCTACAAAGTGACCACCAGATTCCTGTGCCAATAATCTTCAGTCTTTTCTCAGTTGGGTACCTTTGGGTCTCCTTGGTTTCCTTATTTGAAAAATAGAAAAACACCAGCACCTCCTTCCTAGGGAAGTTTTGAAGGGTGAATCAATGAATGTCTGTAAAGTACTTAGAACTGGGTTGGCACACAGTAGATCTGCACCTGCTAGCCACTACCCACAGGTGGCAGGCCCGAATGAATGAAATGCAGTTAAATGCAAAATACATACTGAATTTGGAAGGCATGGTACCCCCCCCCCAAAATGTAAAATATCTCATTATTTTTAATATTGATTCCATGTTGGAATGATAATATTTTGGGTGTGTTATGTTGAATGAAATATATTGTTAAAATTATCTCACTTGGTTTTTTTACTTTTTAATTGTGGTTACTAGAAAATTTTAAATAACGTTTAAGTTTTTAAGTTTAAATTGGCTTGCCTTGTAGTTCTCAGGTGCTCAATGCGTATTAGATACTGAGCCTGTCCTTTTCAATCATGTTCTATTGCCATTGGGTCACATTTGTATTATTTTCAAAGTGCTTATTAGCAACTGCAACTACTTTCTGTCTTGTGCTTGTTTATCTGTCTGTCCTTCTAGAATGTCACCTTATTGAGGTTAAGGATTTTGTCTTGTTCATTCCTGTATCCCCATGGCCTAGAACAGTGCCTGGTACAAAATAGGTGATCGATAAATATTTATGGCACGAATGAAGGAAGGAAGGAAGGAAGGAAGGAAGGAAGGAAGGAAGGAAGGGACAGATGGTGAAATATGAGGAAGGTATGGAAGACACATGGGTCCCTCCTATTTGGTACCTAATGCTGATGGTAATAGCCACTCTGGCCACCAGAGGGCGATAGAAACCAGGCAACAGGCTCCAGCCCAGCAGCCTCAGTTTTCCATTCTGTAAAATGGGAATGAGGGAGCAGAGATGTGGGCGGATGAATCAAGAGGACCAGGAGCTGGTGCCCCACCTGGATTCTGGCCCCTCCCTGTATTCCTTGCCTATCTTCTTCTGCTCCCCCAGTTTGACACCAGTTTGGCTTTCATTTTTAAGTAAAGTTTATACACGCTGGCACTTTAAAGAGTCAATTCTCATCTAGGTTTGTTAAAATTAGCACTGACATTGCTACTCCACAACTTCTCCCTTTACAGGGCGCCTGTTCCTTTAGCTTCTTTTACGCCAAATTAGTTTGACATTCACTTCCATGACTCTAAATAATCCCTATTTTGCCACTTCTTGATTTTTTTAGTTTTAGTATTGACTTCCCACCAGAAGAGGTTCAGAATTAACCCTGAAGTTGCTGGTTTTTTAAAAATTTGCTTTGTTTTCATGATCCTTATCCCTGGTCCAGCCCCCAGTCCTTCTCCATTTGTCTAAGCCAGTGCTTCTCAAACGCTATTAGACATTCAGATCACCTCAGGGGGCTCAGTGAAACCCAGATTGTGGGGTCCCCTTACTCCCTCCCCAGATTCTCAGATGTCAGAGGTCTGGGGTGGAGCCCAAGATGCTGCATTTCTACCAAACTCCTGTGTGATGCCGATGCTGCTGGTCCAGGGACCCTACTTTGAGAACTGCTGATCTAAATCTCCCAAGACAAATCAGGATGAATTTGTTCTATTTATGGCAGGTGTCCAAAGTACTCTTCTGGAACCTTTGTTTGTTTTTGATGGTGGTAAAATACATATAACAAAGTTTACCATCTCAACCATTTTAAAGTGTATGGTTCAGTGGCATTAAGTACATTTTCACTGTTGTGCAACCATCCCCATGATCCATCTCCAGAACTTTCTCACGTTCTGAAATGGAAACTCTGTCCCCATTAAACACTAACTCCCCTCCCCTCCCACAGCCCCTTACACCCACCATCTACTTCTTATTTCTATGATCCTGACTCCTCTCCTATGAGTGGCATCACACAGTATTTTTCCTTTTGTGTCTGGCTTATATCACTAAGCATAATGTCCTCAGGATTCATCCACTTTGTAGCAGGTGTCAGAATATCCTTTTTGAAGGCTGAATAATCTTCCATTGTCTGGATGGACCACGTTGAGTTCATCCATCATCTGTCGATTACCTGGAGACTTCTGACTCCTCCACTTTGGCTCAGCTCATTTCTTTTCTTTCTTTTTTCCCTTTTTATTGTTAGGTTTATTGGGGTGACATTGATTAGTAAAATTTACATAGGTTCCAGGTGTACAATTCTACACTGTATCATTTATGTGTTGTGTTATGTATTCATTGCCCAGATGGCTCAGCTCAGTTCTAACGGGACAGCAAACCTGGGGATCCCCTTCACCCCATCCCGGGTCCCGTTTGTCATGTCTTCCCTTTTCTTGATCTACTTCCTTGTTTTGAAGGAGAACATTTCAGGAGCAGTTTTCTAACCCCTGGGCCTGACTGTGACCTACTCCATCTTCCTGATTTCCCATCATCCCATTGCCAAGCACCCCAAAACCCTGCCTCATAGGCCTCCTGCCGACTTTGCCAACACCCCACACAGTGATGAGGGACCACGTTTCTGGAGTCAGACAGGTGTGGGTGAAAACATCCCAGCTCTGTCCCTCAGTAGCGGGGTGCCAGGACTCCCCAAATCCCCTGCCAGCAAAAACTATTAGTAATGAATAAAACTACTAATAGAGACATTTATTATTCCTCAAATCATGACTTCACAATTAATTGCCACCTAGTTATATCATTAATAAATTCACTTTTAGACTTTAATAACAAGGTTAGCCCAATTATTCTTAATGCAAAAACACACTGATTCACAGCATGGTTCTTTGTGTAATTCAGAGCAAGTGTTTTCAGCTCTCTGAGTTCCTGTTTTCTCATGTGTAAAATGGGGATGAAATAGTTTTCATCTGGTTGATCAATATCATCAAATATTTATTGTCATCTAGGTGTAAGGTCCCGTGTTAGATACTAGGAATATATTAGCAGTAAAAAACAAACAAACAAACAAATAAAAAACAGGTCCCTAACTTAGGGAGATATTGCATATAAAGGTTTTAGCACCAAATCTGGAACATAATATTATTATTATTATGTGTAATTTTTATCATTGTTACAAATAATGTAAAATACCTGTATATTATATATTAATACTACTCAGTGCGTTTTTTAACAATAATATTAATATGTCTCATAATTATACATATAATTTATATATTATACATAATAAAATTAAACTATTACAATTATTATTTACATTAAAGTATGTAACGCAAATAACGTGTTATGTTATTATTGTGGTAGATAGTTTAATTGTAAATCTTTTTATGTTTATTATATATAATATTGCTATCATTGCCGTGTTGACAGGAATATCTCTGCCCGTCCACACACACCCTGGGCGTGAGGGGGCGCTCGAGGAGCTCCCTGGCCCGGGACGCACGCAGGCCCCGCCCCCGAGTCCCTATTGGCGGCGCGCGCGGTGCGCGATGGCGCAGCGCCTAGCCCCGCCCTCAGTCCCGCCCCCTACTTCCCAGACTTGGCCTCCTCCCTCCGCCCTCCAGCCGGCGGCGGTTGTTGTTTAGCGGCGGTACCCACAGCCTGGGTCGCATCCTCTGTCCGCCCGTCCGTCCGCCGCTGGCCCGTGCTCGCGGCCATGGAGCTGGAGGTGCCGGATGAAGCGGAGAGCGCTGAGGCGGGGGCCGTGACTTCGGAGGCGGCCTGGGCCGCGGAGAGCGGCGCGGCGGCAGGTAACGGTTCCGGACCTCGCGTCCCTCTCTGTTGCCCGAATGGACCCGCCGACCCCCGCGCTGGGGCCTAGTGGACCCGTCCGAGCGCCGGAGGGACTCCGGGACCCGCTGCGGGGAGGCCGGAACGTTCCACTCGGGGGCGCTCGCGGGGGGATGTAACGCCCCACGCCCGGGCCCCGGGACGCTGCACCCGGAGCCCGAGGGAGGATGAAACGCCCCACTTGGAAGGCTGGGGTGGTGCCGCCCATTCCAGGGGTCCCTGGGGTTGGGGGCTGCCGGGTTGGGGGCTGCCGCGCTGGGGTCGGAATTGGGTACAGAGCCTCATTCTCAGAGGCTGTGAATGGAGCAGCCCCCTTTTGGAGGCATGCGGGGAAAACCGGTCTTTACCTCTGGGAGAGGGGTGAGACCCCCGTTCAGGACACGTGGTGGTTGAGTGCATCGCCTCCTGCTGAGAGCGCTCGGGGGTGACATCCTTCCAGTCTTTTTGCGGGGAAGGCTCTTCTGTCTGTGTGGAATGGTGGAGTACCTTTCAGGTGTGTATGTATGGGGAGGCCCTGTCTCCAAGGCAGGGCATGGCAGCGCGGGTGATACGGCTCCAGATATACTCTCCTGCCTCGACCCACTCCTCTGGGACGCCCACCTTGCTGGTATCAGCTTCTGGGCCTCACCCCTTTCCCCACACATGGTCACCCCTCTAGGCACATCTTATTGGTCTCAAGGACGAGGGCAGTGGGGGTGGAGAAGGGAGGGTCATCCGCCTATCTCATCTCTCTTCATGGAAGTCACCAGACCCAGGTTCTCGTGCACTGGCCATTTCTTCCCTTTCTAGGCCTCAGTTTACCTCCCCATCACAGGAGGGGGCTAAGGGCATGACATCTCCATGCACCCTTAGTGCTAGGGCTCTGTAAGCAGGTGGGGGAGGAGGAGCCCCCACCCAGCCTTCTCTCTGGATTCTGGGGAGCTGCTGTAGCCATGGAGGGACCACTGCTTTCTCTTGCCCCTCTCCTTGGCCTGTGTCCCTTGCCTCTAGTGTGGGGGCAGGGCAGCCTCACCCAGCCCCGTGAGCTTCTGACCTGTCTTTCCCTGGGACTTGCCTTTCCTTGGGGCGGTGTGCAGAGACCAGCCACTGCCCAGAGGAGTGGTTTCCTTGTCTGGTCGAGGTCACAAGCTCCCAAATAGGAAGTTTCCTGAGCTGCGGAGCACCACAAGCAGCCCTGGCAGGCGGAGTCCTGTAGACACCCACATGGGCATCAGTTCTCTTCCCCCAGGCCTCCCGAAGCTTCCTTGGCAGGCAAGGAGATGCTATGCTGCCTGGGAGTTGGGAGAAGTGTTTGGAGAGAGAGAGAGAAAGAGAGCCAGCCAGCCAACCAGAGAGAGAGAGTGTCCCTGGGCTCTGCAAGGTTCCCACTGCTTCCTTTCTCGCTGCCATCTGGAATCGCCTGGTAGATGACCTGATTCCTTCCGACCATCCACTTGTCTCGCTCTTGTTCTTTGCTAGTGGCCGGTGCCCTGGCCTGGCTAGCACCACACGTGATTGAGGGTCCCAGCAAGATCCTATCTCAGCCCCCTAACTTCTGCCATCAGTCCTCTGGCCTGGACTGGTCAGAAACAAAATAGTCCCAGACTCAGTGACCACAGAAAAGCCACAGAGCAAACATTTGTCTTATCAGGGATTGGGTGAGCTGATTGGAGACAGATAAAGTCCCAGGCCCCAGCTGTGGCTTGGTCTGAGCTTGGAACCTAGAAAATAAGGGGGGCTGGCTTTCCCTGCTTGTCACCAAAATCTGAAGAAATGTGCCTCCCTTAGCCAATCATTTATTTTACTCACCCATAAAGAGCTGCTTCACCCTCTCCAAATGCACTTCTCCTGACCTGAGTTCCCCCTCCAAATGCACTTCTCCTGACCTGAGTTCTGTGAAGTTTGGGTAATATTATAGCTGTCCATGCTTTTCCTACTGCTGTCCAAATATATAAACACCTTAAAAGTTCTGTGTGTTCTTTGCCAGATGGTTCCTGCTACACCAGAGTCTCTTCCCTTGGCACTATTGATGTTTTAGACCAGAAAATTCTTTGTTTTGGAGTGTCCTGAGTCCCCACCCACTCAATGCCAGGAACACCTCCAGTTGAGATAACTACAGATGTCCCAGACATGGCCCAGTGCCCCCTGGAGAGACAGTCACCCTGTGGGAGAGCTGTTGTACTATACCTGTTGTTTTGTAACTTGCTTGCTTTTTATCCATAATAATCAGGACTTCTTTTCCCCATTGGTATCAGTTATTTTCTTCATAGAGAGAGAACATGGTGCCATGGTTAAGAGGGTAGGAACTTCAGAGTTACACTCCCTGAGCTCCACTCAGTTGCTTTGTGACCTCAGAGGGCAAATGCCTTGACCTCTCTGAGCCCTCAGTGTCCCCATCTGTAAAATGGGGTGAGTCTTTGGCAAACGTTAGCAACAGCACTGTAGGCAGGAGCCATTACTGATTCACCAGCCTCCTCAGCCTCCTGCTGAGGGACATTCAAGTTGTTTCTGGACTCGACTTTTGCTGTTAAAAGCAGTAAATGTCTTATCTTTGAATGTGAGCCTGTTACTGGGTGCTTTAATTCCTAGCAGTTGGAGTCTTGCCTTGGAATGGCTGGGTCGGGGGAACGCAGATTGAAAATTGACTACCATACACTTGATGGCTTTCCAGGAAGGTCCAACAGAGGCTGAGAGAGACTTATCTGTCTCCCCACAGCATTGCCAGCTCTGGATGTTATCAGCCTGGGTTATTTTGGCCAATCTGATGGGAAGAGAAACTATCTCATTGGTGTTTAGAATCTGGTTACTTTAAATGCTCGGGCTTCCAAAGCTTGGTCCAAAGAAGGTCTGATGGAGTTCTTCATTGGCTTTTGGGGGCTGTGTGGGGTGCCTGATTCCTGGGGACTTGGACCATTCATGGGGTCAACTGTGAGGCCCATGAGTTGCCTGTGGGCTTTTGGCTTGAGCTGTGGTCTGCTGTTTCTGAGCCATGTCCCTCCTGTCTTCCCTGCTTCTGTGAAAGCACAGAGCAGTTGGCTTCTTCCCAGACCCCCAGATGCTCCCACACCTAAGCTGGTGGCAAATTATGTTAGCTTCACCTTTAAAGGGACCCAGAATCTGCTACTTCTTCCCCTCCTCTACCTCCACCTGGTCCAGCTCCATTATCCATCGCTAGCCAGGGCCCCTATCCCTTCCCATTCTCTCCACAGCTCATTCCAGAAGGCTCCCATTAAAAACTGACTCAGGTCCCATCTCTCCTCTGCCCACAGCCTTCCAGGGCTCCTTCCTATCTTCCTGGGTTAAAAGCCCAAGTCCTTCCTGCAGCCGACACTGCCCTGAAACGACTTGCCCCCGTTCCCTCACTGCCCTCACCTCTTCCCTCTCTCCCTCTCGCTCACTCTGCTTCAGCCATTGGGTCTCCTCATTGTTGTTTCAACACTCTAGACTTAATCCTGTCCCAGGGTCTTTGCACGGGATGTGCACTCTGCCTAGAACATTCATTCTCCATATCTGTGTCATTTGCTTCCTTAGCTCTTCGAGTTTTTGCTGTAATCTCTCCTCCTCAGTGAGGCTTCCCCTGGCATTTGAGGGAGGCCTGAGAGAGGGGCAGGGAGACAGTCCAGTCCAGGCAAAGGTCTGGTGTGCTTGAAGAACAGCGAGGAGTCACCATAGCTGGGGTGGGGTGGGGTATTATCACTGGAGGCCTCCTCTGTAGCTGTGGGCTAATGGTAACTGGGAACCACAATGTTCCTTTTCCCCTTGTAGTGAGTGGCCTTAGGAGACAGAAAACTCCCAGTTTGAATTCTACCCTGCTACTTTCTAGCAATGCAACATCAGGCACTTGTTCCACTCCGTGGAGAGGCATTGTAAGCTGGATCACCATTTCTACCTGAGGATGCTTTGCCTCAGTGTCTCTGTCTGTAAAATGGGTGTGATGACTGTGACTCTCTCATAGGGCTGGACTGAGTGAATTGACATGCAAAGCCCTTAGAGGGCCACCTGGCACAGAGTGCTGGGGTTTTCCCTCATCAGATCCACATGTGAGTTGCCATAAACTCCCTGCAGAGCCTGGCACAAGCTGGGGTCTGCCATGGGATTCAGGGCATGTGAGGATGTGCAGTTGCCTCTTAGTCCTTGAACAATGCTTATTGAACATTTATCAAGCACCTACTGTGGGTAGTGTGAGGTTCTAGGTGCCTAGGTCATATCAGATGCCCTCGCTGCCCTTAGGGTACTCTTAAGATTGGTGGGAGGTCAGGATGCAGATGGCGAACAAGTAAATAGATAACACCAGGGGCAGTAGTTCATGCCCCTCCATCCTGTCCCTCACTGGTTTTTGTAAGCAAAGTTTTATTGGCACATGGCCATGCCCACTTACATGTTGTCCATGGCAGCTTTTACACAACAATGGCAGGGGTGAGTTTTGGGACAAAGACCTCTTGGCCAGCAAAGTAGAAAATACTCACCATCTGGTCCTTTGCAGAAAATGTTTGCTGACCCCTGAATTAAACCATGCTGGACAGTGGTAAGAGTGCAGAGGGAAATAAAACAGGCATCCTGGCAGCATGAGTGACCAGGGCCTGCTGTAGGTGGTCAGAGGAAGAAGTGACCTCAGTGAGAAATAGCAGCTGAGGCTGGAGCATTCAGGCAGAGCGAACATGCAAAGGCCCTGAGGCTGATTCGTTGAAGCCACATAGGTGACATCAGTGTTGGGGGTGCCTGAGATAGGCAGGGCCAGCTGTTAGGGTCGAAGAGGCTCTGGCCTTGTCTTGGTTTTGTTTGTTTGTTTGTTTGTTTTCCTGAGTTCAGTTGGTGATGCTGTCAGGTTGAAAAAGGGCCGTGAGCACCAAGTCAGTTGTGCATATCATGTTCTGGCTGCTTGGTGGAGAAGGGGCTTCGAGGGACCTGGACTGGAGGTGGGGGTGGAGGGAGGTAAGAGAACCCAGGAATCCAGGAAGGTTTTGACCTGCACCCTGGGTTTGGTGGCTAGTTGGGGAGGGCCCAAGAAGAAGTTCTGGCAGGCTTGTAGTCATTGAGGTGGTGGGGGGGGATCAGGCAGGGGATTGCTGCCTGGGGGCCTCCAGGACAGATGGAGCCACATGGACCTGGGCATGGTGGCCTGGGGCTTCACCTGGGTGGACTCTGCTTTGGCCTTGGATAGTGTGCCTCTGAGCAAGTAAGGTCCCTGCTCTCTGCCATGGCTTTTCCTCTGAAGATGAGGTGATTGGGGTCCCAAGGATTTAGTGGGATAGGAATAGGTGAGGCACACCTGGCAGAGCTCATTAACTGATAGCTACATGACCTCGGCATTTATAGAGAGTGTGGCCCAGGCTCCAAGGGGATCTTGGGCCCCCAGGCCTTCCTGCTTCCAAAGCCTGCCACTGTGACCAAGCCACGTGTCACCATGCGTGACAAGGCAGGTTGAGACCCTGCTGGGGATTTCCCTTCTACTGCCAGTTGGACTTGCAGCCTGAGCTGGGGGACTGTCCTTGTGTGGAGATTACTGGCCAAGAGGATTAGCCATGGGGCCCTGCCTGGCCCTTCGCCTCCTACTCCACTAGGCTGCACCAGAGGTGTGGGTCCACCTGAGGGGCCCCAAGTGCCTGAGCCCCTGGAAGGGAATAATTTTGGGGACCTGGCTTCTGGCTTTGATTGAAGAAAGGAACCCCAACATTTTGTCACAATTGTCTCTCTCCTCTTGCACATGCATCATGCACATGTTTCATGGCTTTTATCCTCGAATGGAGACATGGGTTGCTGTTGAAGGTTTTAGGGCAGGGGTGTCCAACCTTTTGGCTTCCCTGGGCCACATGGGAAGAAGAATTGTCTTGGGCTACACATAAAGTACACTAACACTAACGATAGCTGATAAGGTATAAAAAGGTCCATGGATAATTTTCATAATGTTTTGTTGGGCCACATTCAAAGCTGTCCTGGGCCACTTGTGGCCCATGGGTCGCAGGTTGAACAAGCTTGTTTTAGGGTAATTTGGGCTTGGTCATGTTCTGTGGGCAGTCTCTCCTCGTTTGTAGCCATGACAGACCATTGTGTATCACCATCTTGTGTCCCCATCTGAGCTAGAGGAGGCGCATCAGGAACTATTGGCAGGAGATAGGGTTTACAGTGTGTGACTAAGTGGGGGAACCAAGGGTATAGGTGTAGATAGAGAAGAGACACAAGAAGTGGGGTCCCAACAGCCAGGGGAGCAAGTTGTTCAGCTGCTCTGTGCCTCAATTTTCTCATTTGCAAAGCAGGATCACTGACACGCCTTCCTCTGATTTATGTGAGGAGTAGGGGAGTCCATGCCCATGAAATGCTCAGGACAGGGCCCAGCATGTGACAGATGCTCAGGAAATGGGGGGCAAAGGCACACAGCTTGGGCTGGGCAGCCTGGACCAGTGCTGTGTGCCCTGAACTTGGTAGGGCAGCTAGGGGGTTATGCAGAACGGTGCAGTCAGCCTAGAACCTGGATGGGGTGCCTCCAGGGTTCCTTGGCCTGCTGGCCCAGTGTGAACCTATCTGTCTCTGGTCCTGACTGTGTGACCAGGCCCTGTTTCTATAAGGGGAGACCTTGGCCTGTATCAGTCAGCACAGCTTAGGACCTGCTGTATGACAAACATCCCCACACCTCAATGGCCTATTCTAGAGGCTTGTTTCTCACTTGTGCAAGTGTTCCTGGCAGGATAGCAGAGAAGTTGTGTTCATCATAGTCACCCAGAGACCCAAGTGATGGGGCTGCTGTCACCTTGAATGTGCCCAGTCTACCTGGCAGATGTGCACATGCAAATCCCAGCCCACAGCCATGGCTCTGATGTCATTATTAATAGGGCTCAATGTCATGCTCAGAAGAGGAAGGCCTGTCTTGGATGATAAATTCCAAGGGTACCTGACAACTGATGACATTTGGTAGTGGCCGTCTCATGCTCTAATAATACTGCAAAGCGTCACCTGCAGGGCCATCTGTGTCAGCTGAATCCCAAAGTCAGAACTGCAGGGGTAAAGGTTCTGTGCCTGTAATTTGGAAAGGTGCTACCTGCACTGACATGTACCTGGGTTGGGTTTTAGTCAGGTGTGGTGAGGTCCACAGGTCAGGAGAAGATGGGCATTGAGAAGATAGTTTGTTATTCTCAGGTCCCAAGAGGAGGGGGCACACGGCACATGGTCACACCAGGATACAGAAAGGGTGAAGGGAAAACGTGGGCTTTTACTGGGGTCTTGTTAGATGGAATAGATGAGGCAGGGTAGTAGACTGAGTAAGCTTATGGTTATTAGCTAGTTTGAAATTTTTTGGTGGGCTCTGCATGATAGGGGTGGTTGGTACCTGGCCCTAGGTGATCATGACAGGGAAATAAAGACTTGTATGAGGTAGATAAGGAGTTGGAGGTATGGATTGTGGATTGCTTGATTTGCACATCAAAGGTGCACTCATGGTTGTTCATGATCTTTGAGTTGGCCAACCTAGGAGGGACAGTACCCCCACGTCTATTAGGCCCCTGAGGTGTCAGAGCATCCTAAAGTACAGAAAGTAGGAGTTCCCTGATGGTGTAGTGGCTTAAGGCTTTGGCGCTGGCGCTGTCGGCGCTGTGGCCTGGGTTCGATTTTGTCAGGGAGCTACCCACATTCCAAAAAGCAAAAACAAACAAACAAACAAACAAAAAAACCAGAAAATAGAAGAGTGATTAATACAGAACCAGATGGATCATTCTCTTCCCTCTGGCAGTGGGTGGGAGCACCTAGTCTGGTTCCTTTCACTGATTTTGTCAGTCTTAGGTGTGCAAAGTAACATCTAGGCATAGTTGCAATTTGGATTAATCTTGTGAATAGGAGTAAAAGCTCTTCGTGTAGTTTTTCCTTTTAATGTTTCATCTTTGTTTTATTAAAGAATATATTCCAGTAAAAGGACAGAGACAAGCCTGAGATATAGTGACTTGCCTACCCAGGTCATACAGGGACAGTAGCAGGACTAGTGGGGGACTCTCACTTGCCCTCTCACTCTGACAGTATCCTGTATTTTTGTCAGCTGGACAAGGGAGTGTCACCCACTAGGGAGTCAGGGCTGTCACAGAGGCTGTCTCTTTGTTGCCTTTGCTCAAGTGAGCTCTGTGGGGCCTGTTCCCGTCTGTCTTGGTTCCCTCTTTCTCTCTCACACCCGTTTCTGTTTAATCACACACGTCTTAGAACTCTTACTTCATTTTCTGGTAACCATTATAATTGTGTCTTTCCTATCCTCAATTGAGTTACCAGTCTTTTTCTTATTGATTTATAGGTGCTCTTTATTTATTATGGAAGGTTTTTTTTTTTAAATCTATGATACAAGTGCAAGTAGTTTTTTCCCACCTTCTCTTACAATACTTATTAGTGTCAGGCAGGTATTTTTGTTTTAACATGGTCAGATTTATCAGTCTCTCCTTCCATGGTTTCCCAGTGTGGTGTTACAGACGGAAAAGGTTATAATTAAATTGTTCTAGTACTTCTATATTTCACTTTTTTTAACATTTAAATTCTTACTATACTTGGAATTTATCCTGGCATAAGGCATATGAGGGTTTAGTTGATCCAAGCTTTACCAGGTGGCTTAGAGTTGTCTCAGCCCCACTCTCTGGATAATCTGTTTTCCTCACCGATTTGAGATGCCACCTTGATTATATACCACATTCCTGTATGTGGCTGGTCTATTTCTGGATTTTCTATTCTATCTCGTTTGTCTGCCTGTGTCTCACGCTGCAGTCATATATCTTTAACTACAAGTAATAACACACTGTGAAAAAGCAACATCCAGAACCAGACAGTAGAAAGTGAATGTTTCTGTCTCTCCCTCTCCTTTTCTACAGAGGTAGTGACTGCCATTTCATGTTTTTTTCTGTCCCCATACATATCTGTCTCTCTCTATATTATTATTGTTTTTAACATTTTGAAATCATTCGAGCCTGCAGGAAAAGTTGCAATACAAAGGTGGACCGGTATGCCCGTCACTGAGATTCCTCAGCTGTTAATGTTTTGCTTCATTGCGTTAATGTGTGAGAGTGTGTGTATTATTTTGCTGGGATGTTATAGAATTAGTTGCAGACAAGATGCCCCTTTGTCCCTAAATATATAAGTACAGTCTATTCTCATTATTTGCAGCAGTTCTGTTCTGTAAAGTTGCCGTGAACACTGAGCCCCTGCTGCTGGGGAAATGCAGGCTTAGGTTCCTGCCAGCCTCTGGTCACAACATTTTGGTCAACTAATCAGTTAGTAACTTGGTGTTGCAAGTTTCTGTTTAAAGACACCATGTTTAATATACATTGTTGCTTCAGCATTGCACTCAGGCCTGATCTGAGCTTCTCCTACACACGCATTTTCTCTGTAGGCACATCTCAGCCTTCTTGCGCTTAGGAACATGAGATGGCATTTCAGCTCTATGCTTGGGGGACATTTTAAACAGCAAAATCACCAACGAAAAGCACAAAAATCCAAAAAGTGGCACTTGCTAGGCCATGAAAAGGATATATACTTAAAATGTAAGAGCTGAAAGAAGAAGGTAGAGAGTGGCCTGGTTCGACCCCAGCTGGGCACGTGTTGGGGTGACTCAGATTTTTTCACTACCCTGCGTGCGTCTGCAAATGACTATGAAAGCCCCCATGAGGATTGATGTGGGATTACAAATAAATTTTAGCCAGTAAGTGAATTTGCAGTTATGGAATTTGTGAATAATGAGCATGGATTTTATACCCTATAAACAGACACTCTCTCAGCTCCATGCAGAGGGGTCAAGTTTAGGAAATTTAACATGGGTGTAGTCCACACTCAGTATTCAGTTTCATCAATGAATCCAGAATTATCCTGTGCTGGAGCTGTTTGTTTCCTCTCTAGGATTCAGTCTAGAATCATACAGAACTTGGAGACTGGTGACAGCAGGGTCACCTGAGGGCCTAAGACTGGGCAAGCTTCCTTCCCAGGCTAATGGTTCTTCGGTGGACCTTGACCCCACTGCCTGAATCCTTCTACCCATGAACCCATTGAGAATGAGCCACTCTCCCTGCCTCATCCCTCTTCCGTTCTGCATAGCCCCGGCTCTCTGCATGCTCCTCCAGGAAGCCTGCCTGCTTATCCCAACCAAGGTTGCCCCACTTAGCCGTTCCTGCAGCATCATGGGACCAGTTGGCTTTGCCCAGCACCTTGGGCCCCAGACTTTGGTGGCATGGCCTGTGCTGGGTACAGACAGGTGTGTGGTTGTGGTTGTGGTTGTGTCTGGAACCTTCTTTCTCTTTTTCTTGAATACTGGGGCTTAGGGCTTGTAGAATTCTGGATTATCCTCCTCCCCACCCCTCCCGCCCCCCCCCCCCCCATGTCCATGTCCTCTGCAAGGCTTCCTGTTTACCACTCTGGAATTGCATTCACTGTGTCTGGGGAGATCAAGGGAAGTGAGAAGTAGAGGGGGCAGAAAGAGTGGGGACAGATCTTTGTGTGGGGAAGGAAGGGCAGGGTGGGCTCCTGGCTCTGCCCCCACCCAGACTGTCCCCTGCTCCATTCTCAGCCTCCTAGCTGCACCAAGCCCTTTCTTGACTGTTACTAGAAAGCATACTGTCTTGTCACCACAGGGCCCTTACATGTGTAGGGTCCACCTCTGCACACCCCCTCTCCCCAACATGTAGTATTCAGTGGTCTCTTGTGATTTTTTTTTTCTCTTTCCTCCTCTGGAAAAATGTCATGTGTTCATGACAAAATGCAGGCCTGTCCCTCCTCCCCAGCACCTCTGTTGCCAGCTTCTCAATCTCCTTGTGAGGCATTCAGCCATGAATAAGTGCCCTGGTCACACACCTCTTCCTGTCATGATTGTAAAATATACCTTATTCGGCACTTTAACTTTTTTTTGGTGGGGATGGTCCCCAGCTGGGAATCGAACCCAGGCTGTGGTGTAGCCGCTGCACCACCAGGGAACCCCCTACACTTTGACTTTTTTTTTTTGTAAACACTTTTTGGTTAACAGCTTTATTGAGATATAAGTCACACACCACACTTTTACCTAAAGTGTACAATTCTTTGGTTTTTACAGTGTATCTATTACCACATTCAATTTTAAAACATTCTTATCCACCCAAAAGGAAGTCCTGTCCCCATCACTCCCCAAATTCCTCCCCTAGTCCCTGGCACCTACCATCTATTTCCTGTCTCTGAACCTGACTCCTCTAGGGACCTCATGTGAGTGGAATCATACAGTGTTTGTCCTTTTGTGACTGGCTTATTTCATTAAGCATTCCCAAAGTAAGTCCCATCCCCATCAGCAGTCATAATAATCAGCCCCCCGTCCCGCCCAGCCACGAATCCACTTCCTGTCTGTGGATGTGCCTGTTTTGGACATTTCACATAAATGAAATCACACACTGGGTGGCCATGTGTCTGGCCTCTCTCACTGAGCACCGTGTGTGCAAGGTCCAGCCACATGTGTCAGTGTCAGCGCCTCACTCCTTCTCATGGCTGAGTAACTTCAGTGTGAGGATGGGCCACGCTGTGTGTATCCATTCACTAGCTGATGGGCTCTTGGGTTGTTTACACCTTTGGGCTGTTGTGAATATCCTGCTGTGAACATGTGTGTACTACAGCTTTATGTGTGGACTGATATTTTCATTTCTCTTAGGTAGATACCTAGGACCAGAACTGTGGGTCAGATGGAAAGTTTGACCTTTGGAGGACCTGACAGCTTTTTCTCCAGTGGCTGCTCCAGTGCACATTCTCACCAGCTGGCACAAGGGCTCTGATTTCTCCATCCTCTCTAGGCACTGTTGTCCATCTTTTTCATTCTAGCCTTCCTGGCAGGAGGGAGGTGGTAACTCACTGTGGTCTTGATCATTAGTGGGGTTGAGCACCTTTTTCTGGGCTTATTGGCCATGTGTGTGTCCTCTTTGGAGAAATGTCTGTTCTGGACCTTTGCTTGTTTTTCAGTTGGGGCTATTTTTCTTTTTATTATTGAATTGTAAGCATTCTTTATATATTCTAGATACAAGGCCCTTACCAGGTATGTGATTCGCAAATATTTCCTCCCATTCTGTGGGTTGTCTCTTTACTTTCTTGATGTTGTCCTTTGATGTACAAGTGTTTGGTGCAGTCTTGTTTATCTTATTTTTTCTTTGGTTGCTTGTGCTTTAGTTGTCATATCTAAGAAATCACTGCCTTACCTCTGTTTTCTTCTGAGCATTTTATAGTTTCAGTTTTTACATTCATTTAGATTTATGTGTGTTTTTTTTTTAATTGGGGTAACATTGGTTTAATAATATAAGTTTCAGGCATACAACATTATCATTGAATGTTTATATACACTATAGTGTGCTCACCACCAAAAGTCTGTAGTTTCTGTACAATAGCCTGTGAGTTTATGTTGTGTGTGGGATGAAGTGGGGTCCAGTTCCATTCTCTGTGTTTAGAGATCTAGGTGTCTCAGCACCATTTGTTGACACTAGCTTGTTCCCCACTGAGTTATCTTGGTGCCCTTGTGGAAATCAGTCCACTGTAAATGTGCAGGTTTAGTTCTGGATTCTCATTGGTCTAGTCTGGACTATTCTGTTGATCTTTGCCTGTCTTTATACCAGTACCATGCTGTCTTAGTTACAGTATCTTTGTAGTAAATTTTGAAATGTGAATCTTCTAATTCTGTTCTACATTTTGCCTTTTAATATATTAAGTCTGGCTTGGTCCTTTTTCTCTATCAGTGTAGATCAGAGCTGCCAATATTCCATTGTATGCATTCTAGCAGTTCATTTAGTTTGCTCATCAGCTCTTATTGAGCACCTACTGTGTGCCAGGCCTGGAGGGAAGAATGTAGGTGGTGGAGCCTGGAAGGAGTACAGGTGAGGCTGGGGTGGGGGTCACTTAGCACCATGTGGCTCAGGCCTTTGCCCCTGTGGGCATAAATGAGGAGAGCGGATCAAGGGATGTCCAGATGGATGATGCCACAGGTATATCAATTAGCGATTGCTGTAAAACATTACCCCCAAACAGTGGCTTTAAACAATAATAAACACTTATTATCTCACAGTTTCTGTGAGACAGAAATCCAAGGGTGTCTAAGCTGGGTAGTTCTGGGTTGAGGTGTTTCATGAGGTCTCAGTTAAACATTTGGCCAGGAGGCTCATCCAGAGGCTCATCTGGGCCTGGAGTACCCATCCGCTCCTGATCTGGCTCCCCAATGTGGCTGTTGGTGGCAGCCTCAGTTCAGCAGTCACTGAGTGTCCTCCCAGCATGGCGGCTGCTTCCCCTGCAGTGAGTGATCCAAGAGCAAGGTGAACACAGCAGTGTTTTTTATGACGCTGTGTCAGAAGTCACACGCTGTCACTAAAGGCGTATTCTGTTGGTCACACCCACTGGCCATTGTGGAAGGATATGGATACTGGGGGCTATCCTGGAAGCACCACATCAGACAGCTTGTTTGGCTCTAGAGTCTCCCTCTTACTATCAGTGAAATGGGGTGGTTGTACCTTCGCCTCATGGAACAGATTGACGCAAGAGTTTAGTTGTCAGCCATGCCTGGCACAGAGGGACCCTTGATGTAGAGGAGCTCCTATAATAACCCCAGGGCCCAGGCAGGCACCCAGGGCCTGGTTCTAGCCTCGCTTGGCTGCCAACAAGCCCTGCACCCCCACCTGGCCTTCATGTAAAACAGAGTTAGCTCCCGCCCCTAGGATTCTGGAGACCTAGTCGCCCTGCCACTGGGGAATTGTGCCTGGGACTGGAATGTTGAGAGAATTCCTGGCCCCCAGCTCCCCCTCATTGGCCTATAGCCTGACCTCTGGGCATCAATCCTGACCTGTGGACATCCATGTGGTGAGCTACAAGAGTCAGGCCCAGGGGGTTTCCAGCTGAATAGCCCCGACAGCTCTCAGTATTCCGGAATCCAGGTATAGTGTCTGGGGCCCAGCCTGGCTGCTGAAAAGTAAAATTATATCTGGGAAGAAAACTGGGCCAAGAAATCTTGCATGTGGGTCCTGAGACAGTGCATGGTCCTCACCAGGTCCCTGTGGGGACAGCCCTCTCCCGGTATGCCCTGTACAGATGTCCTGGGATCTGGCGCCAGGCTTTTGGCTCTTTCCCACTGGAAGTCTGCGGTTGCATGTTCAGCATTGTAACCCAGTGTTCCCTTGGGGAACCCTTGTCCTCCACACCCAGGCAAAGTGCTGTTGGCTCTCGGATGGGGGAGACCCAGGCCTGGTGGCCAGAGATGCATATACCCTGACATGTGACCTATGGAGCCCTGCCCTGGGACTTTGTGAGGGACAATCAGGCACCTGCCTGTGAGTGTCAGCAGGGAGGACACAGTGCTGAGCGGTGGGGAGGCAGAGTTTTCAGTGCCCCTGGGCCCAGTCAGCCTTGAAGCCCATCACCTCTTAGGTTATATCAGGGGTCAGCGAGCTTTACTGTGAAGGGTCAGCTGTTCCCTGTTGCATCTGTTCAATTCTGCCCTTGTAGAGATTTGTACACAAGTGGGCATGGCTGTGTGCCAATAAAACTTTATAAAAACAGGTGGTAGGTGGGTTTGGTTCACAGGACAGTTTGCTAGCTGGAGTTATGTTAAATATCCTCCCCACACACCTCTTTTTCAAGCAGCATAAGTTGAACTTCTGTTCAACAAAACAGCCTACCATCACTTCTCTGAGTCTCAGTTTCCCACTCTGAGGAGAGAGGAGACAGGGATTGCTTGGGACAGGCCAAGCTGGAAAGCATAGCAGGCTGTGGCCTTGCTTGGGCATTCACCCCTTGGTTGGACATTTGACTCAAGGGAATGTGAATGAGCTTCATTCCCACCACTCTAGTGGTGCTAGCCTGCAGCCTCCTCCAGGAAGCCCTCCAGGTTTCTCAGCAGATACTCACTGAGGTTTCCTCTGTGCCCAGCACTGGCTGGTGCAGGGTCATCGAGTGGAACAAAGAGAGGAAACCTGCCCAATGGAGCTCTCAGGGCAATTGGGAGACCATTAAAGGCAGGATGGCAGTGTGGTGTGTTGGAGGGAGAGGCCCAGGTTTCCTGGATAGGGTTGAACCTGAACTACCTAGGGCCCAAGACAGGCACAGGGAAACATTCACCAAGCAGAGGGGAAGTGAGGAGGAGAGATTGCAGGCAGCAGCAGGGCCCACAGATGTGAGGGAACCTGGATGGTGGAGCACCTGCGGGAAGAGCAGGGGCTGGAATGCTGTGAGCAGAAGGAGGCACCAGGTCAGAGGGGTGGGTGTGGACCAGGTGGGGCTTTGGGGCCAGGAGGAGCACCAGGGATGGTTGGGATCAGTTCAGTGACTGCTAGGGGTGCCAGGGCAGGGGCCAGGGTGATGAGCCCAGTGCCCTGGTGTGAATTGGACATGGGTTCCCAGTATCTCAATCTGCGAAAGAGTTGCAGTCCTCCCAACTATTATGGTGTGGGTAACACTGGTCAGAGCATCCACTGCATGGCAGGGGCTCTGCAAAAGGTCACCCAGGGCAGAGTAATAGTTGGTCAACAAATGTGGGTGAGTAGGCACTCCTTGCCAGGCTGGTGCTGGGTCTGGCAAGGACTCTGTCATTGAGCCCAGTTGAGATGGGGACAGGTGATCAGGTGGCTGCAGGATGCTGGGACAAGTGCCTGGGAATACATTGGGGAGCAGCAGCTCCACCTGGGGGTTCAGAGAGAGCCGCAGAAGTGCTTCAGGAGAAAAGCATCTGATTGCTCATGAGGATGGGCCAGTTTGGGCTTTAGGGACCCAGGGTGCACACAGGGACTCTGGATCCCCTGCAGCTCCACAACCTTGAACTCGCCCAGACCTCTGAGCCTTAGTCTCCTCAGCCATAAAGTAGGTCCAAGGACGATTGCCTCTTGTGGGTATTGGGCATGTGGGAGATGCAGCTTGTAGGGCGCCAGCCCGTGTAGGGAAACAGTTGTGTTGTAGCTTTTTATTACAGGGAACTTCAAGTAAAAGACAAAAATAGATGGGATAGTACAATTAAATATATTTTTATCATGAAATATTTTAAATACCCCAAGAATAATATAAAGAGAACACCCACATACTGCCTGCCTATCCCTCTACATTTCTGCATTTTTTCCAGGGTTAGTTCCTGCTCAGCACTGCTGACATTGGATTGGGCCACTCACTGTCATGGGGCCATCCTGGGCACTGTGGGGTGTTAAACAGCATCCCTGCCCCCCCCCATGAGAGGAAGACTCTCAGTCATGATGACTACAGATGTCCCCAGACGTCGCACAGTGTCCCTTGGTGGCAGGATCACCCCAGTTGAGAACTACCTACAGATCACTCCCTTCCAACCTGGATGCCTGTGCTGACCTCTACCAGATCTCTTCTGGCCCTTCACAGAAAATGTTTGCCAACCTCTGACTTAAGGGAGACACAAAAAAAGATGTCTAACCTGCATAGCAATATATTGGTGTCTTTTAGATTATTCTGTGCTTTTCTAGGTGCTTAAAATCTTTTCTTATTAAACGTTATCTTTAAACAGCCAGTCCCCACCATACATCCTCAAAAGAGGGCCCAGCGCCCAGGAAACCCTCACTGAGTTTGCGATGAATGAAAGAATGTGTAGTCAGGAACAGCCTCTCTTGGAGATGACACATGAATGTCTGAGACCTGAGTAATGGAGGACAGGAGCCAGCCAGGCAAAGATATAGGGATAGCATGTTTCAGGTAGAGGACATAGCAAGTGCAAAGACCTTGTGGTAGGAATGTGATGACTCAGTATTTGTGAAACCCATGGCACAGCAGCTGGCACACTGGTGCTCAGTAGTGCCCACTACTACCCATGTGATCACTCACATTCCTTGGGCACAATCCACTCAAATAATGTGTTTCTCCAAAGTTTAAAAACTGGGCATCAAAGATCAACTGGAAGAAAATTATTTTATTAAGAAAATTTTCAACTGTATTGAATAATTGAAGGAATTGGACAATGAAAACTCACTACTTGAAGCCTACAGTTGACATTTTGCTGTATTTACTTCATCCATTCCCCGCTTTTTGCATCTAATATTTTGGACGCACTTCACAGTTGCAGATATCAGCACTCTCCAGCTGTAAGCATTTCAGTGTGTGTATCATTAACTAGAGTTCGATATATTTCAGTGTGTTTTTTACCATGTTAACTACTCTGATCAGCTATTAACTTTAGAATTCTTAGCCTTTCCTGTCCTAGTACTGATGGTAAAAGTCTGAGATACTGCAGAATATGAAAGTTCATTTCTGCTATGGCATCATGTTGACTCTCAGATTCATACTTGCTGAGGGTCACACCTCGTGTGAACCTGGAGAGGAAGGGTTAGCAGCCTTAGCATGGGTGTCTTAGTTAATTTCTCAGATAAAAATTAACCCTAACATGAAACCAGGGAAAGGCAGCCTATAAAGAGCTGGCAGTGGGTACAAAGGGCAGAAACCTCTGCATTCTTCCTCTTCTCATGCAGTTGCAGTATGACCTTGGGTAAGTCACCAACCACCTTGTGTCCCATTTAGTTCTGATAATTGGTCAATTGGTTCTCCTGGATTTTCTAAAATTTTGTCTTTTTATTTCTATCTTCATTTCTTTTTTCTTGCCTTATTGCATTGGTGAGTGTCCCCACTCTGCAGTGGAAGCTCTTGGCTGCACTCCTTGTCCTGTGGTTGATAATAACAAGTTTGCTTTGTACTTATTTTCAAGTAAAGGTAGTTCTTTCCCTACAACTTCTGCTTTCTCTCTCTCTTTTTTGCTTTTTTTTGGTATATGGGTAGCTCCCTGACTGGGAATCGAACCCAGGCCGCAGCACTGACAGCGCCAGCGCCGAAGCCTTAAGCCACTATACCATCAGGGAACTCCCTCTCTCTCATTTTTAAATAGTTTTTTTGGACATAAAATTCTTGCTGAATTTTGCTGAATTCTATTCTGGATTCGGAGATGTGATTGTAGGGTTTTTTGCCTTTCACTTTGGGTAGTTTCCTAAATTTCTCCAGACCTGTTTTCCTGCCTATAAAATGTGATATGAAATAAGTCAGGTGGTACCTGGATCAAGCACTCTGATCTCAGGCTCCCAGCTTCACTCCCTGCTGTGTTCATGGAGTGCTAGCCTCCTATAGGCTCTCTTAGGCTAGGGGCTCTCTGCTCCTGTGCTGAGAAGCCTGCGCAGCAGGAGGCCCAAAGGTTGGACAGATTATCTAGCTAATCAGGTAGGCAGGCCTGTGACTTGCCCCAGTGCCACTTCCTGACTTTGCAGGTTTGCAGGCTCCATCCTAGGCCCAGGTGGTCTACTCTCTGGATCGTGGCTCTACCTTGGATCTGTTCTTGCACATATCCAACAGGCTTCATGTCCCCTTGCCAACCCTTTCTAGCAGTAACTCCCCCTCTCTGTGCTTAGAGAACTCTGTAGGTGTCTGTCAGTGGGTGACAAAGTAGACCTGGTCCACCTGTCATGAAGGAGGCACAACACACAAGTGCCACATGGTCCTGAGTGCCAGGAATACTGAGAAAGCTGGGAAGGTGGGTAGAGGGACTTCAGAGGGACCGTTTTAGGTGAAGTGGTTGGGGGACAGTCTCTTTCAGGGGGTGACATTTGAGCCAGGTCTTAGATGAAGCAAGGGAGCAAACTCTGCTAGGATATTGGGAAGGGCAATTCATCTGTGGGGGAATAGCCAGTGCAAAGGTCTCTGGGGCAGCACTGGGTTTGGTATATTAGAGGAAGGAACATCAGGGAGGCCTGTGTGGCTGGAGCAGAGTAAGTGAGGTGGGAAGAGGTGAGAGGGGGAGAAGGTGGGCAGGTGACACATTATCGGGTCTTTTGATGAAAATGGACATGATGTTTGCTCTCAAGGGTCACGGTGAGGCTGAGAACCTGTCACAGGCATGACTCCCACTAGGCATCACCAGCCAAGGCTCCTGGTTCCCACTGGCTCCTGTGCTTCTTCATCCTGAGCCTTGTGGCTGCTCATTCCTCTGCTCAGAACACCCTCCTATGACGACTTCCTCCTTCCTAACCCTCCAGGCATGACCTTTTGGGTGTGAGCTGAGGCAGTGAGTTTCCCTTCTTTGAGAAGCTGCCCAGACTGTGCCCTCTGTGAGGGTCACAGGTGAGAAGGCCGGGCTCTGCTCCATCCTATTGCCCAGGCCCCCACCTAGTGTCTTGGCTCCCAGTGTGCACTCACTGCAGTGAAGCAGCTGCTGTCTTTCTGAGTATGGGGGCGGGGCACCAACTTCCACCCATCCCTCATTTTTGCCTCTCTGAGTGTTTGACAGGCAGAGCCCCAGTCCCATCAACCCAGTTCTCTCTTTCCTTGCCAAATTTTTTTTTCTTTACTTTTTTCACCAGTCTACACCTTTCTTTCTCCATTCTTACTTTTGGCCTGATTGTTAAGTCTACATTAGCTTTGCCTTCAGCCAAGTCATGCACTGGAGTGAGGGTGACTGGGGCCATTTTAGTCAGTTATTTGTTTATTCATTTATCCCCAGTTTCTTGAGTGTCACCTGTGGGCCAGGTTTTGTTCTAGGCCCTTGGAATACAGCAGCCTAGGGATACAAAGCCTGTGCAAAGACCTTGGGGCAGGACTATGCCTGGCATGTTGGGAGAACAGTGAGGAGGTCCTTGTAGTTGGCTCAGAGTGAGCAAGAGGGAGAGAGGCAAGAGGTGAGAGTGGAGAGAGGACAGGGCATGTCTAGAGGGCCTTGTGGATCACGGGCAGGACTTGGTGTTTTATGCTGAGGGAGGTGGACACCCTGGAATGACATAGACAGAGCAGGGACAGGACCTGACTTGGTGCTCACAGTCACCCTCTGGTGGCTGCCATGGGGGGAGACAGACTGGGGGTGGCTAGGGCCTAGGGGATTGAGCTGGTCCAGGTGGGTAATGATGGGGCTGAGAATGGGAAGCAGTGCTGGAGTCAACAGACCAAAGATAGAACTGAGTGCTTTTGCTGAAAGACATATGTTAAGGCCCCTTTCCTGGGTCCTCGGGGCCCACCCTTTGGGAGCTTTCCCTGCCTCAGTTTCCACATCAAACAAATGTGGAGAAGCAGCTCTTGCTGAGACTCTGTGTGTGTGCAGAGGGGAGAGAACCGCCATCTTTCCCGCATTGGTCAGTCAATCAACAAGCATTCACGGGAGTCAGCTAAGGGCAGGGCTAGCTCCACATTCATCACAACTGTGCTCTGCAGGTTCTTTGCCTGGAGATGAAGGCCGAGTGGGGCCTGCTCTCCCTGCTCTGCATGTCAGGCTCCTCCCCTCCCTTAGGCTATTTTTAAAACTGAATTTCCTCGAACACAGGGTGGCTCATTCTAAAGATAATTGGTCACGTCTTAGGCTGCAAGGAGCTCTACATCTTGGCTGGTCTCTGTCTTTCCCAGCCTGGCACTGCAGGTGGGAGTGCCTACCACCCCCTGCAGCTTTGTGACCTTGTGCAACAGACTTGTCCCTGAGTAGGCTACCTCTCCTCTGAAGATTCATTAAGTCCAGGGACCAAGGTTTTGGCAAGAGTGACAGGGTCACTGCCCTCACAGTCATCCTGCTGTGCTGGGGCAGACGAGGTTGAAAAAAGGAATTTCAGAGAGTGAGTGAGGGCATGTAGAAAGCAGAACTGGAGGATGTGGCCCGAGTGACAGGACAGGGAAGTGATCAGGGAGAGCCCTCTGAGGAGAGGCTGGGCTGAGACCTGAAGGCCATGGGGAGATCTAGGGGATTGTGTTCTGGGAAGGGAAAGGGGCATGTGCCAAGGACTTGAGGTGTGTGTGTGTCCATTTACTATACCGCTTGCTATGAACTCATCCCAGTGGCCCCCAGCAAGCCCTGTCCCTGCTACCCCCACCCTGTGACCCTGGGTCAGCACATGGCCTTCCTGCTCACCTCCTGAGGTGTCTGATATGGTTAGTGCAGTCAAATATCCAGAGGCCTGTGGCCATTTCCCCAAGTAGAGCAGACTGGCCAGGATTTCCTATCAGTGGGAGTGGCCCAAGCAGCAGGCTGCCCCCATAGGCCCAGGAGAATTGAGACACCTTGGGGGGAGCAGAAGGACATAGGAGGGGTGGCTTGTGGAGGAGGCCAGGACCTTGGTATTGGACCTGCTTGGGCAGAAGCCCCGAGATGAAGAGGTGGAAGCTACAGAGGATGTAGGTGGGCACTGCTGGGTGGGTTCTGGGTCCAGGGGCCCCCAGGCGAGCCAAGAAGGGATTCCAGGGGCCCCCACAAGATCTAGAATATTCCTTCCTGATCTATTGCCAATTTCCTGCCTTCTCTTCCTTCCCCCACATCCCAAATGGAAAACGATGAATCGTTCTGTTGTTGGACGGCCAACAAAAATATTATGTCAGCTTTCCAGCACCTTTTGGTCCCTGCTTGCCACCATCTGGGCCTGGGGATATGCCAAAGCCCAGGTTCATCCCTGCAACTAGGGTGGCCAGGATGCCCAGGCAGGGAGCCCTTGCATGTCTGCTGGTGGGTGCCCAGGGCCTGGTGTGACCCCACATGGCTGGTGTGTCCTGGTCTGGCTGCCGTCAGCAGCCTTTGGGACCCTGGACTGGTGACTCAGCCTTGATCTGTTGGTGTTGTCCTGTAGGCCAGGGTCCCTTCTGATGGGCCCTGTAGTTGTAACCTTTGCCTTGACTAGGTGCCTCCCAACCAGCCTCTGTTTCCCAATCCAGACTATCTCCTAGGGGTCTAGGCTTCTGGCACATGACCAGATGGGTGCTCAGAGTGGTGGCTAGGGTGGTGGTCACAGTTGAAAGTGGACGGGTCTTCACCCTGCTGGCCTGGCTGCCCCTGTAGCTCATTGTCATCTTGAGTTTGTTTTGTATGTTTTTATTGAGAGAGAATTCATATGCCATGAAATTTACACTTTTAATCATTCAGGTTAGCATTTTTCACATCTTCACAATGTGCATCTTTCACCACTGATTTGAACAGAGCAGGTCCCTCCTCTGTTGGGGTGAGATTGGCCCCTGAACCCTCACTTGGCCCTGCCACTCTGGGTGGGGACCCTCTGTCTCCCTACCCAACCCATACCCCTCCCGGTGGCCTGGTCCCCTCTCTGAGCTCCAACTCCATCTGTGCCCCAACGATGCCCACAGCCCTGCATGGCCATGCTGTGCTAGACCATCCCCCAAGCCTGCTCCTGGCCATCCCACATCTCAGCTGCAGCAGCTCTGTCCTTCTTCTGTTAATTGCTGCAGCCAAAATCGTTAGTCATTTTTGACTCCTTGCTGTTCTTCACTCCGCCTCCAGTGAGCACAGCATGTCTGACCTAACTTTAGGTATCTTTCCAGAATCTTCCCACTTTCTCTCCCCTCCTGAGCCCCCCACTCTGGTCCACCCCATCAGCGCCCACCTGGACTTGCCTTGGTCCCCAGCTTGCACCCTCAGCCTCTGCAATTTGTCATCCCTGCAGCAGCCTCCAGAGGGCACCTGTGAGCACCCATAGCAGGTCTGCTCTCTGCAACCCTCCAGGACTCACACCTCCTTCAGGGTAAAAGCCAGGACTTCCCTTGCTAATCTGTACCCCCTACCTGCCATCCTGAGTCATCCTCCTGGCACTCATCAGATTGTGCAGGCCCTTCTCTGCTCCCCATTGTGAGATCTTGAGGGCGGGGGTGGTTCTGTCCTGGTTCTCACTTGCTTCCTCCCAGGCTGACACTTGGTCGACACCCAGTGAGTTTCCTGTTGCATCTGAAACAAATCACTGCAAACTTGGTGTAAAACAACACACATTGATTCTCTGACAGTTCTGGGGTCAGGAGTTCGACATGGGTCTCACAGGGCTAAACCCAGATGTGGGCAGGACTGGTCTTTCAGTAGGCCCCAGAGGAGAATCATTTTTACTTCTTGCCTTTTCCGGCTTCTAGAGGCCCTACATCTCTGGCTCATGGCCCTTCTTCCATTGTCACAACCAGCAGTGCAGCCTCTTACATCTCTGTGACTGTGTCTCTTGCCTCCCTCTTATTAGGATCCTGTAATGGCACTGGGTCCTTTGGAGAATCCAGGGTCATCCCCATCTCAGGGGCGTTAACTCAATCCCATCTGCAAAGCCTGTTCCAGGATCATGATGTGCACATCTTTGTGGGGGTGGGGCATATATCTGCCACCACCCTCATTGAACAGATAATTCTCAGCAGAAGCTACTTTCTGGGTGAGGACACCAGGGCTCAGAGAAGTCAGTGGTGGGCCTGAGGCCTTCCCTCAGGGGCCATGGAGAAAGGGAATGGTCCTGAAGCAGAAAAATTGCCCATCTCTGGGGGAAGCTCTCCTGGGGGCTGTGGTGACCAGAGCTGCATCCTCAACTGGCCTTACAGTGCCTGCTCCCTTGAGAGGATCAGGAGAGTGGTGTCATTGCTCCAGCCTGGGTCCTCAGCCACTGCCCACTGCCCACAGCTCTCCACGACACCACCTTAACCTCACCCTTCCAGGTCACTTGATTTCTCTGTGGCCCAAGCATCTCCTGGTTAGGCCCTGTTCCTGCCAGCAGAGGAAGACAGCACTTTGTCATTTCAGAATTACTCAGTCCTTTGCCACCAGGGACCTGATGTCTTTGAGGTTTGGGTCAGAGTCGAAGTGGTTGCTTTCTGCCTCCTGCCTGGGGGTTGCCCAGCATCCAGTCCCGCCATCTCTGTCAATCCTGTCACAATGCTCCCATGTCCCACAAGGGGTCCTTGTGACTCTATCCAGGGATACGGGGTGCCAAGTGAGGTTGTAGATGCCTTTGTGTGAGGAAGGGAGCAACAATGGCCTGAACCCCCTTAGAGGCCCTGACACGAGCAGGCAGGCTGGCTGGGCTCCCTGCCACCAGTCTGAAGTCTCTCCCTTCTCTTCCTCAGGTTTGGCCCAAAAAAAGATGGCCCCAACGGAGGTAAGTGTCCTGTGGTTCCCACACTGAGCTGCCATCTCCTGGAAGACTGATGATGAACTACCCAGCCCTGCCTGGGCCCTGCTCTGTGGCCTTAGGCAATTCCCTGCATGTCTTTGGGCCCCAAATGCTGGCAAATGCCAGCTAGGTAAAAATCCCATCCTGCTTGCCAGCATTTTGAATTTCAGGGAGGGGTGGGGGTGTGGGAGGGATGAGGCTTGAAGACCTAACCCTGGGCCAGTGAGGGAGGGGAAGGCTAGAGAGAGGGAGGCTGAGGGGTCCTGGAGAGGTGGGTGGGAAGCCCTGGGCGTATGGGGGTCCCTGAGGAGGAGAGGTCTTGCCAGGAGGGCAGTGTTTGATGTCTAAGTAACAGTGCCTTTAACATAGTGTCCTCTGACAACCCACACGGAAGCACGGGGTTCCTTCCATTCTCCATACCCACTGTCTTCACCGTCTTCTAGCCACGTTTCCAGAGAGCTTTCCCTCGTGATGGTTGTTCTCGTACACACACACACCTCTGTGCTGCCCCATGGGACCCCCACTGCCTGTCTGCCAGGCACAGGTGGGGCCAACACTGTCCCTGGTTAGTTTCCCATCACTCCTGAAGGTGGCCTGTGAAGGGCGTGTCTGAGCCCCATTTTCCAGGAGTGGCATGCCACCACCCCCTGCAATAGCAGGAGTCCCACCTACTCCCTTGGAACCAGGTCTTTCCCAGGACATCACCGGCCATGCAGGTTCTAAGGAGGGCTTTGTCCACTTGCCACAGGGTAGTTGGAGGGAGGTGGGCAGGCCTGGGTGCTCTAAGGGCAGTGGGGAGCCAGCGAGGGGTGTGGAGTGGGGGCTGCAGCAAACGGTTCCTGAGGGGACCCTGCCCCCTGGTGGCCAGTGTGCAGAACACATGGGAACCAAGCTGAAGAGCAATGGCAGGTGGGGGCATTCTAGGGCTCCGTTCCAGGCTAGTGGCCAAAAGAGCTGTGGACCCTTTGATGACTAAATGGTGGGGTAGAAGTGGGTGCTTCCTAAATGTCAGTGGCAGGTGGACCCACCAGAGGGGCACTGAGTTCGTGTCTGCTGGCTAGCCTTGGACCACTGCTCTGAGCTGGCTTGTGTCCCTCCAGGCCCCTGTGGCCCCTTCAACCATCCTCCTCCTGTGACATCACACACAAGGGCCAGTGGCTTCCACATGAGTTTACTGGGATAGCTGTGTCAGGCCTGCCACGGCTGTCTCCTAGAGCTTGTAGGAGCGGGGCTTGCTTCCAGGCTGGCGGAACCTTGCCCCTCAGAGAGGGCATGCTGTTCAAAATCATTTCAACCTAGAGGTTCTCACCATGGGCAACTCTGCCCCAGGGGATGCTGGGTGATGTCCGGGGACATCTGTGGTTGTCACCCTGGGGGGGGGGTGCTCCTGGCATGGAGTCCCTCACAGTGCCCAGGATAGCCCCCCACAGAGAATGACTTGGCTTTAGTGTCAGCAGTGCTGAGGATGGGACCCTGAAATTAGGGTTCCTCTCTGCTACATGCAGGTGGCTGAGGCTGCTGGCTCCCAACTTTTCTTAAGGGGACAGGGATCCTGGTCTGGTTTTGGGCCCTTCTGGATGTGAGATTTACCCACCCAATGTACATCCCTCCCACACAACTTCCTACCCCATGCACGCCCCACATGACCCAGCCTTGGGCTCCAGCTTCGCATGTTGACTAAGCCCCCCTCTCCCCAGGATTTCTCGAGTGTTCTGGCACTGGCAGTGCCTCTTTCCTGACTTTTAATGCTTCCTGTTTCCTCTTCTCTAGGCTTCGTTAATGACTGGACAGCCGGGTCCTGGCCACGGGAGGAAGCTGGGTCATCGGGGTGTGGACGCATCCGGTGAAACCACTTACAAGAAGGTTCCTCCTCTTCCTTTAGCTAACTGGGGTGGGGTAAAAGGGGGATCTCCCAGTGGTTCTGAGGACCTGTCTGCCCCCAGCGCACACACAGGGTCCACTGAAGGTCAGACGTATGCCACGACCATGCTCTTGGTACAGGCCCTTCCATGTAGAACCCCCAGTCCTGGCAAGGTCCGCAGAGCCAGGCAGATGGTGCAGCCTTGAGAGTTGCCTGTGACCTTGGGTGAGCTCAGCTCTCAGCTCTGCTGGCTCATCTAGAGAGGGAGGAAATTGCAGCTATCCTTTCCTCTCCTTTCCTCATAAAGTACAGCTGAGATGAGGTGGTGATGAGAAGCTCTAAGCCAGTCTGGCCTCCACCACCATTAGTCCTACCACCTCAGTTGCACTTCCTCATACAGCAGCTTTGCTGAGAGGGTGCACATACCATGTGATTTCCCCCTTTTGAAATGTGCAATTAGATGGTTTCTTTTTTTTTTTTTTTTTTTTTTTTAAAGATCTGCTCATACCTTTTTCTCTTCTGGCACAAGTCATCAGTAAACACCTTTATTTTTTTTTATTTATTTTTATTTTTTTTTGCCTTTTTTTGGTATGTGGGTAGCTCTCTAGATGGGAGTCGAACCCAGGCCGCAGCACTGATAGCACCGGAGCCTTAAGCCACTACACCACCAGAGAACTCCTTAGATGGTTTCTAGAGTATTCACAGTGTTGTGTAGCTATCACCAGAGTCAATTTTTGAACATTTCTGTCTCCCCCAAAAGAAACCCTGTCCCCATTAGCAGTCATCCCCATTCCCGTCCCCAGCCCCTGACAACCATTAACCCACTTCTTGTCTCTGTGGATTACCTATTGTGAACAGTTCACATACATGGAATCGCTTGTTGTATGGCTTTTTGTGTCTAGTGTCTCATGGAGCATCATGTTTTCAAGGTCCATCAACATTGTGGCGAGTGTCCTTTTCATGGCCGAATATGTTACACTGTGTGGCTGGACCACGTTGTGTTTATTCATTTGATCACCCGTGAATGGACATTTGTATTGTTTTCACTTTGGGGCTATTATGAATCGTGCCGCTGTGAACATTCACATACAGGTTTTAGTATGGCCACGTGCTTTTGTCTCTTTGAGGCACATACCTAGCAGTAGAATTGCTGGGACATATGAAAACGGTTTAACCATTTGAAGAACTGCCAGACTGTTTCCCCCAGCAGCTACCCCATTTTCCATTCCTGCCACCATGCACGGGGACTTTAGTCTCTCCCTGTCCCCACCAGCACTTGTCTCCTTTTGATCAACCCATCCTAGTGCATGTGAAGTGGTGTCTCACTGTGGTTTTGACTTGCATCTTTCTGGATGGCTGATGATGTTGAGCACCTTCTCCTGTGCTTGTTTGCCATTTTTGTATCTCCGTCGGAGAACCTTGTGTTCAGTCAATGTCACCTTAAGGGAGTTGAGCATAGAGTGCAAGACAGGCCCTCCCAGTGCGGGCTCAGGAGGAGAGGCATCTGAAGGCTGTGTGACCCTTGCATGAGAGGATGGGCAAGAGGCAATGTTGCTCCCTGGTCATGTCAACATGAAAATGGGTAAAAGGAACCTAGGTCTGTGGGAATGAAGTTTGGATATAACTCTATAAATTGTGCCTCCTCCCCCACCAAAAAAAACCCTAATGGTATATAAACCCCTTCTGAGTCAGGGCAGTTCTGAAATATACGAATGTTCTAGAACCTTGATTGAAAACGGGACTTAGGGCTGCATGATGTGGTGTTGGAGTCTAAGTCGGGCACTTCTTTGCTGTATGATTGTGCATGCTATGACTGGCCTAAGGCCTCTGGGTCTGTGACACATGCTCCTTAGGTGCCCTGGGGCCCCAGGGTGGGGCCAGGGCTAACCCAGGGGTCTTGATGCAGCTGTATTTTCCTGCAGACCACGTCTTCCACCCTGAAGGGGGCCATCCAGCTGGGTATTGGCTATACCGTGGGCAACCTGAGCTCTAAGCCGGAGCGTGATGTGCTTATGCAGGACTTCTATGTTGTGGAGAGCATCTTTTTCCCCAGGTAGGCTTGGCTCCTGCACCTCCAACAGCTCACCCAACAGATACACACTGCTGTCATATGAAACAGCTTCCTATTCTCTGAGCTCCCTTCTCTGCTACAAATAGCACAGGCCTCTCCTGACATCTCCTTGTCTTTGAGATCCAACTCAGAATCCATTAGGATATTAGTTTGCTTCTGAATCATAGAAAGCCAATATAGTGTTTTTTAAAAAAATAGGGACAGAAAACAGAAGTTTGTTTTTCTCTCACACATACATAAAACCTGATAGATAATCTAAGGCTGGTCAGGTGGGTCTCAGGTTTCGTCTTATTGCTCTGTGTTCCTCAATATGCAGCTTTCTAACTAGCAGTTCCAGGTGGCTACTCAAGTTCCTGCCATCACATCTGCATTCCAACAGCAGGAAGGAAGAGACGGGGCAGGGGAGCACATGCCCTTTCCCTTTAAGGGCACAACCAGTAGATGACACACATTGTTTCTGCTTCACTCATAGCTCATTGGCTGAACATGGTCACGTGACCACACCTAGCTACAAGAGAGGCTGGGCAGTGGTCTCATTCTAGGTGGCCATATGCACAGCCAATGTTGTGGGCTCTGAGGAAGGAAACGAGAATTGATACTTGGGAACAGTTCAAGACTAACTGTGACCTTGGTCCCATTGGGAGCCCTGAGTTGCCTTAAAGATTGGCCACTTAGGGAAGGCTGTGGAGCTTGGTAGCTAGAGGCACTGTTCTTCACAGACTTCTTCCCTCCTTCCTCCACAGTGAAGGCAGCAACCTTACCCCTGCCCACCACTTCCAGGACTTCAGATTCAAGACCTATGCACCTGTTGCCTTCCGCTACTTCCGGGAACTCTTTGGGATCCGGCCTGATGATTACTTGGTAAGTATGTTAGTCAGCTATTGCTGTGTAACAAGTTAGCACAGACTCAGTGGCTCAAAACACCACCTGGCTGTTACTTCACCATTTCTATGGGTCAAGAATTGGGTGGAACTCAGCTAGGTTCTTTGCTCAAGGTTGTAATCAAGGGGTGGGCGCGGGCTGGGATCTCAGGTAAGACTAGACTAGGGAAGTGTCCAAAGCTTAATTCATCATTGGTGGGACTCGGTTCCTTGCCAGCTATGGGCTGGGGCCTCTGTTCCTTCCACGTGGGAAGGAGGGAGAGAGCCTGCCAGCAAAGCAGATGCTACTGTCTCCTGTGAGCTTATCACAAACAGGACCCCCCACCCATTCTCCATCCCCGCTTCTAGTACTCGCTGTGCAATGAGCCGCTGATCGAGTTGTCCAACCCTGGTGCCAGTGGCTCCCTCTTCTACGTCACCAGTGACGACGAATTCATCATCAAGACGGTGATGCACAAGGAAGCTGAGTTCCTACAGAAGCTGCTGCCTGGCTACTATATGGTAGGGGGCATGGGCTCCCAGAAGGTTTGGCAGGGGATGGCTTGGCAGAGCCCTGGCCTTCCTTATAGCCCCTGTCCACCTTCCCCAACCTCACACCTCTCTGTCCTCTGGCACATGCAGCAATTCTGCTCTGCCCCCAGCTCCTTTCTGCAGATGTGCAGGAACAAAGGGCTTCAAGGTCCTGGCAGATGGGTTCCCATTGTCCCTGGGGCACCACCCACCCTCTGGGTGGCCATGAGAATCTTTCCTGGGTCACTGAGCCCTGTAGGCATTGACGTTTAGGCCCAGGTGGCTGTCCCCGACAGTGTCAGGTAGTGGGAGATGGGCACCAGCTCCGTTAGGCTCCCTATTCCCTGCCCCACTGATACCCTTAATCATGGGTACAGAAATCTTGACTCATGGGCTGCATATGTTGGCATCTGGTGACTCAGACTCTGGGGAAGAGGGACTGGGGCACTAACTGGACCTCACAAAGGATCACCTGCTTGGACTCGCCCATTCTGGTATGACTCAGGACCCAAAATAGCACATCAGGTCCCTGGGCAGGGTGGGAGTAGGACTTCTGATACTCAGGTGGGCTTTGTCTGAGTGCCAGCTGCCCTGCTGCACCCGACCTGGCAGGTGTGGGGATAGGTCCCTCCAGTTGCTCTGCACAGGTTGTGAACATTTCCTATTACACTGTCCCTCATCAGTGTGTGTGATCTTGGTGGGACCCCTGGCTCCCTTAGATCGGGGGTTGGCAAACTTGCTGTAAAGAGCTAGACAGTAAATGTTCTCAGCTTTGTGAGCCAACAACCTGTCTCCACAGCTCAGCTCTGCCATTGGAGCAGGAAAGCCTCCATAGACAGTGACTGAGCAGGTGGGTGAACAGAGTGCCAATAAACTTTATTTTAGACACTGAAATGTGAATTTTTTATAGTTTTTCACATGTCACAAAATTTTTTTTTTTTTTTTCCTCCCAGCTTATTATAAAACCATTCTTAATGTGAGAATGAGCAGCTGGAAAGATTTGGCCCTTGGGTCAGAGCTTGCCAACCCCCACCCTGTACATGGCTGGAGTCTGTGCACCTCATGTCTTACCAGAGTGGGATGGGAAAGAGGGACACCTAATTTGACCTGATGGGAAATCAGGCCTGGACACCTTGGTAGTGTCCCATGGGGTTCTTTATTGAAAGGCCATCTTGCTGGCCCTGGCTCTGTAGAAACACACCCTCCTGGAGCTTCTAGTTGAGTGAGGAGATGGAAAATTAAACTGGCTAGCATGACCTGTGTATATTGGGGAGCTGGGGCTGGAGATGGTCAGGGAAGGCTCCCTGAGGAGGTAGCCTTTGACCTGAGATCTGAGAGGCAAGTGATGACCAGGTGAGGCCAGCTCCCTGCTGAGAGGCTGTGGAATGTGGGAGTGGGTCCTGGGCAAAGTGTGGCACCCTGACCGCTGTCCACCAGCCTCTCTCCTCTCCCTCCAGAACCTCAACCAGAACCCTCGGACATTGCTGCCCAAGTTCTACGGGCTGTACTGCGTGCAGTCAGGGGGCAAGAACATCCGTGTGGTGGTCATGAACAACATTCTGCCGCGTGTGGTCAAGATGCACCTCAAGTTTGATCTCAAGGGCTCCACGTATAAGCGGCGGGCCAGCAAGAAGGAAAGGGAGAAGAGCATCCCCACTTATAAGGACCTGGACTTCATCCAGGACATGCCCGAGGGGCTCCTGCTCGATGCTGACACCTTCTCTGCGCTCGTCAAGACGCTGCAGCGGGACTGCCTGGTGAGCCTGTGTCCCCAACCCTGACCCACTGCAAAGGAGAAGGCCAGGGCAAGAGAGGCTCCCTTGATCAGGGGTGCAGGTGGTAAAGGGTGGCAATGCCCACTTGTGGCCTGAAGCATATTGTTGCCCTCTCAGCCTCCGGGACATTGGTGAAAGCTAGTGTAGCATGAGCCCTGCACCAAGCTCCCTCCTGACCCCATGTCCCCATGCTTTGAAGCAGCTTCTACTGTTCTCATGGCCCTTAATTTAAAGGGTGCCTCAGATCCAGACCTGCCCTGCCATGTAGCATGTTCTGGCTCCATGCTGCCCTCTTCTACAATGAGGTGCTTTTTAGGGAAAAAAGAATGCCCTGCCAGGCTCTTCGCGAGCTTTTACAATCTCAGTCCACTTTTTACAGTCTGGAAGGTCAGGTCACTTGCCCCTCTTGAGTTGAGGAAATGGGCTGGGAAAGGCCAGGCTGGGTCCTCTACAACAGCGGTCCCCAACCTTTTTGGCCCTAGAGACTGGTTTTATGAGAGACAATTTGAGGATGGTTTCAGGATAATTCAAGCACATTACATTTATTGTGCACTTTATTTCTATTACTATTACATTGTAATATGTGATAAAATAATTATACAACTCACTTGCTACTATAATGTCTACCACCAGATACAGCTTAAGTGTCACTTGTCACTCACTGATAGGGTTTTGATACGAGTTTGCAAGCAATTGAGTTATTATAGTCTCTGTGCAAACTTCTCAGCTAATGATAATCTGTATTTGCAGCCGCTCCTTAGCACTAGCACCACCGCCTCAGCTCCACCTCAGATCATCAGGCATTATCATGGGTGTCCAGCCTTTTGACTTCTCTGAGCCACATTGGAAGAAGAATTGTCTTGGGCCACACAAAAAATACACTAACACTAACGATAGCTGATGAGCTAAAAAAAAAAAAAAAGTCACAAAAAAATCTCATAATGTTTTAAGAAAGTTTATGAATTTGTGTTGGGCCTCATTCAAAGCTGTTCTGGACCACATGCAGCCTGGGGGCCTCGGATTGGACAAGCTTGCATTAGATTCTCATAAGTGCGCACCCTAGATCACTCGCACATGCAATTCACAATAGGGTTCGTGCCCCTATAAGAATCTAATGCTGCCCCTGATCTGACAGGGGGCTGAGCTCAGGTGGTAATGGGAGCGATGGGGAACGGCTGTAAATACAGATGAAGCTTCGCTTGCTAGCTTACCACTCACCTCTTGCTGTGCGGTCCAGTTCCTATCAGGCCATAGTCCAGTAATGGTCTGTGGTCTGGGGTTTGGGCACCCCTGCTCTGTGGTCCTCTGCTTTGCACCCTGCTCTAAGACTCCTTTGAAAACTTTCCACAAAAGTTCCCAGAAAACTGTCCAGGTGTCTCAGGGCCTCACGGCTTCCAGGAGCCCATCCCCCAAGTCTGGGTGTCCGCATGCCTGGGGCTCCACCTTGGGACCTGGAATGGGTGTAGCACCTGGTCTCCTCACCTGGTGCCAAGACAATGGGAGTGCAGAGCTGGCTGGTTTGTCTCAGGGGAGGAAACTCTGTCCTGGCCCCTGAAGGGGGCCTAAGATTTGGCATGTAACCCCAGGCCATCCCTCAAGGGCCAGTCCTTACCCTGCTTCTATCTACCTAATGCACGGCCTGGCCTCCCACCCCTTAATCCCCTGGTCTGTGAAATGGGGATGGGGACAAGTTCTCTTTGCATGACTGGGGACTGAGTGGGCACAGACACAGAGTGTGCAGCATGGGGTATGTCCTCCTGACCCCTCCCTCACTCCTGGCAGGTGCTGGAGAGCTTCAAGATCATGGACTACAGCCTGCTCCTGGGTGTGCACAACATTGACCAGCAGGAGCGGGAACGGCAGGCTGAGGGTGCCCAGAGCACAGCAGATGAAAAGCGACCACTGGGCCAGAAAGCGCTCTACTCCACAGCCATGGAGTCCATCCAGGGCGGGGCTGCACGTGGGGAGGCCATTGAGACGGATGACACGTAGGTGTCAGAGCTTCCAGCTGTTGTGCCTGTGCTCTCTTGCCAGACGTGAACACTGGCAGGGGGAGTTGACATGAAAGGCAAGAAATGAAAGCAAACAAGGCCAGAAGAAGCCTGTCTGTGGCCAGTTTCTAGTTTGTACATAGGGACAGCAAATGTCCATCAGGCTTGTGAGTGGCACACAGATGATACACAGCTACAGCTCAGGTGTTTTTTTTTTGTTTTGTTTTGTTTTTTAATTCATTTTTATTGTTAGACTTATTGGGAGCTCAGGTGTTTTGACCACACTGTTATGGGCTAATCAGTCAGTAGATTAAAGCCACGTGGGTAATGCAGGTGTCCCCCCGCCTCCCTCCTGCTGAACCCCGCTGTATGAGGACAACTAGACAGTTGTTGAAAGATAGCACAGGAGAAGGTGGAGACAACTGAGGGTGAGGGAACCCTCTATAACAGGATATCCAACCTAAAACCCACCAAGGGGCAGGATTGAGAGCATTGCCTCCCCAAAGATAAGTGGTGGCCTCACCAGATGACGAGGTCATAGAGTTCAGAGAGGGGTATGTCCCCTGACCATACCCACTGAGCCTCAGCCGCCCAACCTGATCCTGGTCTAGGGGCTCGGGCTTTGGTTTGGGAGACAGACTGATAGCATTTCCCCCTCATTGGCACTGGGGACACTGGAGCTGCCATTCTCTGTGGGAAGCCATCCTTGGCAGGGTGGGGTGATGAGCATGCTGGCCCCCACCCACTCAATGCCAGAAGCTCCCCCAGTGAGACCACCACAGATGTCTCCAGACATGTCCCCATGTCTCATGGGGGCTGAGTCAGCCCGGGTGAGAACTGCTGCTATAGACAGGGATCAGTATTGCCCCTTGTCACTATGCACTAGCAATGCCGGGAACTGGCTAGACTCACCAATTCCATGAACCTGTTCTGTCCTTAAGGTGGCCCTGGAGGAGGAGGGTGGCATCCCCCATCTTCACCTGGGAAAAGAGAAGCTCAGAGGCAGGGTGGAGACGATTGTCCTGAGTACATGGGCAGCTGGTGGTGGGGCCAAGGCTTGACCCTAGCTCGGCCACTGCACTAGGCTACCAACTGTGGAGGACAGAGGAGGTACCAGGTGCAGGGCTGTGACTGAGGTGAGGTGTAGAGGTGGCACATGCAAAGGCCTTGTATAGCTGGTCCTGACCTCAGATCCTCCTGGCATTTGTAGGGTCTGCACAGGGCCTAGCTGGGGATGACAGGGCACACAGGTGAGCTCAGCAGTGCATGGAGTGCAGTAAGCAGAGAGCCTGGCCCTGCTGCGTCTGGAGTCATTGTGGCTTTGGGACAGCTACTGCATCATGTAACATTAACCACCCTGGGCTGGGCATGTGCAGATCTGGGACTGTGTGAGGTGACTAACTCCCCAGACTATACCCAAGACTCCTTGAGGCCCTGCTTGGGAGTATGCATGTTCATATGTATGGGTGTGTGTGTGTATATGTATGGATGTGTGTGCAGGTGTGTATGCATGTGTGTTTGTGCATGCATGTGTGCCGTGTGTGTGTGCACCTGGGTCTGATAGCTGGGACTGATCTCTTAGACCTTTCACTTAGAATTTGTGAGCTGGCTGAGAGAACTGCTCAATCTCATGCCAGGATGGGTTTCCCAGGTGCTGGGACCATCTCTGAAGGCCCAGTCAAGCTGCCATCTGTGGGGTCATGTGGATTCTCAAGCCCAGGATCCTTTAGTCCTTGCTCCTTCCTCCATCCCTGTCTCTCCCAAGACACAGCCACCCTAGCAGGCCAGTCCAGTCCCCAGTTTCCCTGCCTACCTCTATGGGTGCTGATGGTGCTCTGGGCTTCTCTCCCCAGGATGGGTGGGATCCCTGCCGTGAACGGTCGAGGGGAGCGTCTTCTGCTGCACATTGGGATCATCGACATCCTGCAGTCCTACAGGTGGGTGCCTGACCTGCCGAGATGCACTTGCTCACAGGAACCTCTCTGCTTGAAAGGCTCCCTTTGCGTTATAGAAGGCACCTGCTGGCTGTCCTCTTCCTGAGCCTTAAGGGGAGGTGTTTGCTCCCCGACCCAGAGATCCCACCTCTGGGATTGTCCTAGAGACTCAGTGATGTCAGAGATAGGTCAAGGCTGGCATGAGGCATGGGGGTGGGTAGAGTGTTGCCAGGCAATCTTTCACTCAGCCCTGTCTATTGAGCCACCTACTGTGTGCCAAATGCAGGGCTAATGAGAGCAAGACAGAAATGCCCCTTGTCTGTGAAACATGGTGTCTCTGAAAATTTTCTACAACAGGAAGAAATTTGTAAGGTCAGTGCCGCATGCCATGTGGTCTTTTTTTTTTTTTTTTTTTTTTTTTTTGTATGTGGGTAGCTCCCTGGCTGGGAATCAAACCCAGGCCACAGCATTGACAACGCTGAAACCTAGCCACTATACCACCAGGGAACTCCTGCCATATGGTCTTAAGTGTGGACACAAGCATGGTCTTGAGTGTGGACACAAATGTGGGAAAGCCTGACAGAACAGGCATCTGAGGTCCACCTGGACCTCGAGCTTAAAGCGGGAGTGACAGGCAATCCTCTTTTGCGTGCCTTATCCTGTGAGACTTCTGCAGTGAATACTTTTTAATTGTCAATAGTTTTTCATTATAAGAGTAATATATGTTCGTTATACATAAACCAAATACCACAGAGGGCAGGTTGTGGATGTGGCAGTCCCCATTTCCCATCCACACCTCCATACCACTCCCTGAAACCTGCTTGGTATTAAGTGATTTCTTCTTTGCCTATTTCTCTTTTTTAAATATAGCAGGTCCTGGAACATTTAGTTAAGTGTTGTTTAGTTGTAATTTTGCTGAGATGCCTAGGAACGTAACTAGTTTATATCAGTTATCCTCTGGTGAAGTTGGTTTCATTATACATTATTTTGCAAGTCACAGAACCTGTCTACAGTAAGTGAGGTCTTACTGTATAAAAATCATCTCCCGCCCATGGGTCTTTCACAACCTGCTTTTTTTCCCACCTGAGGTCTGACCTCGTCTTCTGTAGGGATCTCCCTGTCAGTTTGGAGCAAGGTTAGGCAGCTTTCCAAGTAGCCAGCAGGGTTTCTGCCCAGACCCCAAGTGAGGGTGAGGGGGCAGGCAATGTGTGGCAGGACAGTAAGTGAGGGTAGGAGTGTCGTAAGCGGCTATGTGCCCAGGAGAGGATCCTTTTCCTCTTAGACTAGCGGTGGGGCATCCAGAAAGGCTGCCTGGGGGAGGCAACATTGCCCCCAACCCTAGTGTGATATGAGGGCCTGGCTGGGGGCCACAGCACAGGACACTAACTCCAGCAGAGAGGAACCAGGCTCAGCCTAGTTCAGGAAGAGAGAGGAAGGACAGGCTCCAGGACATGCTGGCCATCTGTCTCTCATGGAAGGCCAACCACCATAGCCTTTTCACTTCCCCAGAGCAGTGGTGGTGGCAGCTGCAGACAGGCAGGGAGGGAGACAAGGCGGGACAGGAAAGAGGAGAGGTGGCCTCTGGCTGATGCAGCAGGCAGCCTATTTCCTCTAAACCAGGGCTTCTCCACCACTTGATGCCAAGAGCACCTGCATTTGGGATGACCACACAACGTCTCCAGACATCGCCCAGTGTCCCCTTGGGACAAGATTGCTCTGGTAGAAAACTCCTGGACCCGAAGGTTTGGCTAACATTCTGGGTGTTTTCTCTCTGCAGGTTCATCAAAAAGCTGGAACATACCTGGAAGGCTCTTGTCCACGATGGGGTGAGCTTCCTTCCTTCCATCCTTCATTCTCTTACTCATTCATTCAATCTGTCAGTCCATTAACATGATGATCATCTCCCTAGGCCAGGCATAGGTGCTAAAGAGCCAAGAGACATGTCCCCACTTCCTGAATAGCCATCTAGCAGGAGTAGCCCCGTGACGGGACAGTCATAGGCCAAGGGGTCAGAGGGTCTGAGCCATCCATCCATGAGAGGTACAGGAAGGCTTCCTGGAGGAGGGGAATCCCAAGCTGAGTAGGAAGCCTTCCTGAGGACAGCCTAACTGGGAAATTCAAGGGCCCTGATGGGGGCCAGCAAGGCAAAGAAAAAATCTGGGGAGTTCCCTGATGGTGTAGCGGCTTAAGGCTTCAGCGCTGGCGCTGTGAGCACTGCGGCCTGGGTTGGATTCCCAGCCGGGGAGCTGCCCACATACCTAAAAGCAAAAAAAAAAAAAAAAAAAAAAAAAAAAAAAAAAAAAAAAAAAAAAAAAAAAAAAAAAAAAAAAAAAAAAAAAAAAAAAAAAAAAACAAAGAAAAAATCTGGAAACATGCAATGTAAAGAGGGTCTTTGCAGCTCTGACCCCTTTTGCTACGTGGGCATGTGACCCACTTCAGCAGAACATCTTAGTTGAGAAAAGCTTACAATGCATTTTGTTCCTGAGCATATAAATGCTGGCAGTGGATTACTTCCAAAAGTAAAAGATTGTGATGACCAACCACCAGAGGCCAAACAGAGCCCACCTGTGGGCTCTAGGCAGCCCTTTCACCCCTGGTCCAGCTGTGCTTACAGCCAGCCCAGCAGATTGCTCTCCTTCTATGACCCCCCTCCCAAGACCAGCACTTACTAAAATGCTGTGGGCTGTCCATGTGCCTACAGTCTTTAAAATCCTAGATCCCAACAATCCCCCACATCCCTTAGAGAGTGTTCGGAGGGTCCAGGTGGGAGCTTCCAAAATGTGCATCAACTTACTGGGTGGTGTTTGACTGGCAGGAGGCTCTTTCACGCTGTTATAAACCCACAGTGGACAGGAGAGCTGTCGAGTCCTGATGAGACTGGCTGAATTTCCCAAATAGGATTTGGATCAGCCCAAGAGGGCCCCAGATATTGATCAAAGTAACCACCCAGCTGGTAGCAATCTGGCAGAGTGGGTGGCCCTGTGGCATTGGGGGCCAGTGTCCTACTATGTGTTGCCACACACCCTCAGGCATTGCCCTTGGCCCCTGGCCCAAATGACTGGTCCCATATCATGCTACAACCAGAGAGAGATGCGCAAAGGAGCATGGGGATGGTGCCCTTTCGTCTTAAGGGAAGAGAGACTCTTGCTGTATTAACTCACACACCATTGACCATAACGTGGTCACATGGCCACTCTTCAGTGCAGGGGAAGGATAGGAAATGTAGTTTTCATTCTGTGAATCAGTGTGTTTACATGGGTTCTGTTATATTACAGCAGGGGGACAACACGGGGCCATGTCTGGGGGGTGCCTGTTGTCATCACATTGGGTGTTCCTGACATCAAGTAGGTGGGGTCCAGGAATGCTGCTCAATACCCCCCAATGCCCTAGATGATCCCTCACAGAATGATCCATCCCCAGTGTCCACAGTGCCAAGGAGAGGATCATGTCATAGAAGGGGAGGAGACTGGATCCTGGGGAGCAGCAAGGAGTCTCTGCCTTAAGGGCCCAATATTTATTGAGCACCAGCTTGTGCTGCCCTCCCTGCCTTATGTAAATCCTGGTGAACATAGTGGTATCCAGTCTCCCTCTTGCACAAATAAGGAAATGACCTCCACAAGGGTCAGTGCACTGCCCAGGGTGACCCTGACTGAGCACTAGGAAAGTTGGGTCTCCCTAGCACTGAGTAACACCAGCTCCCACTTGTTGCAGTTGATCAACTCTGCCCTTAAAGCAGGCATGGCCGTGTGCCAGTAAAACTTTACGTGTAAGGCAGGTGTCAAGCCATGCTCTGCCAACCCCTGCTTTAGATAATTCCTCTGGTTCTTTCACTTTTATATTTATTCCATTTACTTCTTTGAATAGCTATTTTATTCACTTGACTCAAAAAAATTAAAAATACAGATGGGTTTATAATGTAAACATCTCCCTCCTGCCATCCTCCCTGCCACCGTTATTGATCCCTGGATCCCCTCCAGGAAGCCCTGTGCGTGGCCTCATCTCCCCTTCCACAGAGACAGTGGCATCCCAGTCCTACAGTGGTCTGCCCTGGGCTGTCATGTGGGACATGAGGAATGACAGCACTCATGCCCCTGCTTGCCCTTGTGGTCCCCACCTCTCTTTACAGGACACAGTCTCCGTCCACCGGCCCAGCTTCTATGCCGAGCGCTTCTTCAAATTCATGAGCAACACAGTCTTTCGGAAGAACTCCTGTGAGTTGCCCTGGTCCTTTGCGAGGGAAGGACCTGGGTTGTAGAGAGAGGAGGGCAGGGTGCCTGAGAACAGGGTAAAAACCCAGGGCACCTTGTCCTGCCACTTGGTCAGCCTTGGTCTGCGGTCAGGGACTTGGTCCTGAGAACAAGGTAGTCAGGCAGCCACCCCTTGCAGGACAGCACAGGGCCTGGCACCCACTGTCCTAATTTAAGTCCTGGTGCTACCTTGTCCTGCCTGTGTGATCAAGCCAGTGGTGGTTATGGGTCTCAGTTTCCCCATCTATATAGAGCTGTGAGGGTTACATATTTTTACACACATAACAGATGAGCTTGGCCCAGCCCTGGCACTCAGTGGTGCTATCCTCAGCTTCATGCTATCACCTAGGACACATGGCCTTGGTGGGCACCAAGGTGGCTAGTCATTGGCCTGATGGGGCATTGTCAAGTAGAGCACAGGGTGAACAGTGGTCGACCCTGCCCTGCGGGCTCTCTGGGGAGGTACCATATCTGTGCCCAGTCTTGAGAATCTGAGACCCTGGAGCACACCCTAGGCCAGGATCTCATGTGCTACAAGAAAGGTCTTTCTCCGTACATGTGTCTGCCATCTGTCTCCCCACCCCCTCCCTGCTCCCAAAAGTCATGGTGCTTGCTGGCCTTTGTCACTATGTCTCCAGTGTTTAGCCTGGGGCCTGGCACACAGTAAGAGCTCAGTTAGTGTGTATGTTCATCTTAATGCATAGGCCTCAATCCGCATGGGTTGCTCCACACACGGGATCACTCTCTCAGCCTAGTCCAGTCCTGTGGTTGTCGCAAGCCAGCCTTGGTCACCTGGAGCCAGCTTGTAGAGCCAAGACTGCTTCACACTCTGTGACATCCAGTCAGTAGCTTGAGAGTGACTGTTGTGGGAACATTTACACCGTGGAAATTGGCAACCACCACAAACCTAGCTTTGTCTCCAGTGAGCCGGTTGTTAACTTCACTAGCAAACTACTTCCTGGAATCTTCTTGAGGTGTCATTCCCACTGTGGTCCAGAGTAGTTTGCTGGCCTCTGAGGACTGGATGGCTGTGCATAGCGAAAATTGAGCACCTACTATGTGTCACAGCTGTGCTGGCCACCCTGGAGCAGAGGTCACTAGGCATGAGGAAAGGATAGACCAGGCCCAGTGCAGAGGGGGTTACAGGGTCACCCGCCTCGCTTGACACTTGTTTTAAACAAGGACACTGGGGCCCTTGGTGCTGACCCCCGCACTCCTGAATGCCTTCCATTTCCTCTCTGAGCGTTGCGCCACAGGTGCAACAAAGAGGGTGAGACCCCAAAGTGCTCAGTAAACATTGGCAGCTGCAGATTCAGCTGCTTTTTCTGGAGGGATCAGAGTCAGGTGCTAGGTTCCCTCTCTGTCAGCAGGTAGAGCCAAGTGGAACACAGGGTGAGGCATTCTCCAAGAAGAGCATTGCTTTTTGCCCAGGTTTGAGGGATGGGCTGGAGGCAGAGCAGGGGGGCCGTGTGTGCAGCCAGTAGGCCTCATGGAGTCCACCACACTTGTGCAAAGGAGGGACTGGGGTTTGTGGGGCTCTGCTTTGGTGTTGCTGCCCCAAACACACCAACTGCCCTCCCTCCACAGCCCTGAAGTCATCGCCATCTAAGAAAGGCCGTGGTGCCTTGCTGGCTGTCAAGCCCTTGGGGCCCACGGCTGCCTTCTCAGCCAGTCAGATCCCTAGTGAGCGGGAGGACACACAGTACGACCTGCGAGGGGCCCGCAGCTACCCCACACTGGAGGATGAAGGTGACTGGGCGGTGGGAGTGGGTGCCTGTGATGAGAGAGATGAGGGGGCCGCTGGGGAAAGCTGTCATCCCTGGGGTTGGTGGGGGGTCACGGGGAGCAACAGCAGTAGTGCAGTGCAAGGAAGGGACCCCCTGAAGCTGGGCCAAGCCTGGATGGGAGGGGCCTAAGTCACAGACTCCCCACTTCCAGTCCAAGATCTGCAGCTCCCTGGGGAGTGGGGAGTAGCTGGGACTGGGCCTCAGGAAGAGCTGCAGGAAGAGCTGATAATAGAAGGTGCCACCCAGGGAGGTAACAGTCTCTTCTCACATCACCAGAGGTGCACAGACATCTTGAGGGATGAAGCACTTGATGAGGTTGGGCCTGATGTTCTGGAAGGTCCCTCCCAGTAACCAGGGTCAAAGATTTCAGTCAGGGAAGGACTGGGGGAATATCATCAAAGAAAAGAGAAAACTGCATATACAAAGATACTGGAGCAGGACTGTGCCTGGCATATTGGAGGAACAGCAGGAGACCTGTGTGTTGGGAGCAGAGTGAGCAAGGGGGAGAGGGAGGATGTCAGGGCCGGGAGGTGATAGGGCAGGGAAGAGATGAGGAGGGCAGGTCCAGCAGGACTGCAGGGAGGAAGTTTGGATTTTAGTTTAAGAGAAGCAGACAGCTACTAGAATCCATTGTTGGGGGAGAATAGAATGTGGGTGACAGATATAAGCTCCAGTAGAGCCCAGAGGCCCTACAGGATAGCCCAGGGGGCCTAGCTCCTGAAGGTGCCCACTGCCTCATCCCCACAGGGCGGCCTGACCTCTTGCCATGCACGCCGCCTTCTTTTGAGGAGGCCACCACCGCCTCCATCGCCACAACCTTGTCGTCCACATCCCTCTCCATTCCAGAACGGTCCCCCTCAGAGACATCAGAGCAGCCTCGGTACAGGTGAGCAGGGAAGGAAGAGGGCATCTTTTGGGGGAGGGCCCAGGGATGGAGCCACATCTCTGGGGGGTAGGTCCTGGGCAGGGCAGGCAGGGAAGCCTCCCCGACCTGTTCCATCTGTTCATCTTCTCTCTTCAGGAGGCGCACACAGTCTTCTGGACAGGATAGCCGGTGAGATGAGACCCCAGCCCCTCCCCTCCTATCTCTCCTCCTGTGCTCATAGTCTCCCCAGCTCCTCCCCTGCTTAGCCCCCCTTCTCCCTCCGCCATTCCTCTCTTTGCTTCCCCCTGAACACCCACCCTCCACATTTCCACCTAGAACCCCTTTCCTGGGAACAGATTTAAATTAGTGATTGAGCAATCACTAGGCTCTAGAACTGCACAGAGTCTGGAGTTACTTTGGGTTTCTCTTCCTCCTGGGGGCCCAGAGGACACCCCCTCTCCCATGCCTGTTGATCCTTGTTTTTTTATTTTTCTAAGTGATATTTTATTCTAAGTAATAACAAAGGAAAACATCTAAAATGCCTGTCCCAGGTGGGTTCTCTCCTGAATGGGCCTTTTTGTCTCTTTCTGGAGATACTTTATGGATACATGAGCAAACATACACTCAGGCCTGTCTCTCCCTTTTGTTTTGACATAAGCAGTGTCTCTGCCCCTTACTTTGTCACTTTCCAGATGAAGGTTGTCCCTGTGAGCAGATGGAAACTTTGCTGGTTCTCTCCCAGCTAATAGACTGTGCCAGCCCTCGGGTGACTGTTTGGTTGTTTTCAGTTGTTTGATCTTGTCACACCACTGCAGTGAATAGGGGTTGCTTTCCACAATTAGTTTTGGGAGGATAATTCCTGCCCGTTGGGAAAAAAAGGTCATGGTACAAAACACATTTGGTGGAAAGCGTGTCTCCATCTGTCCATCTGCCCACTCCAACAAGTGGCCTTTGTGCCTGATTTCTGAAAGGTTCAGGCCCACCTACATCAGAGACCTTCACTTCTGGGCCCCCCAAGACCCTCCCATCCGTAGTCTAGGCCCCAGGCAGGTGCCCAGCTACCTCAGGAGTGGGAGCAGGATCCAGGGCACTACTCACTCATTTTGCCAATCATAGAACAGCTCTAGGTGGACAGTTAGTTGCTGCCCCTTTGTATTCCCCAGGTGGGTGTGACAGCCAAAGGAACCAGGGGTGATCTGGGCCAGCTGAGGGCCCTGCTCTGGTGGCTGACACCTGATGACGGCACCTCACCACCCACTCCCTGCCCTGCCATCACTGAAATCAGCATCTGCCTGGAGAAGCTCAGTGGGCACTCCTGAGGGGCCAGGGGAGGGTGAGGACAGAAATTGAGACACAGCTTCCCATTGTCCCCAGGCCACAGGAGGAGGTGCATGTAGAAGAGGACCTGCAGCAGATCACGGTGCAAGTGGAGCCCACGTGCAGTGTGGAGATTGTGGTCCCCAAGGAGGAAGACGACGGGTGAGTGACTTCCAAGTCTGGGTTTGCCTGTTGTCTGGTTCCTGTGCTCAACTTCTGCTCCAATCCCATTGGCCGAGCATAGTCATGTGGCCAGCTGGCAATAAGGCAGGCTGGGAAATGTAGTGTGCATTCCAGGGAGAGGGACTGGGATTGGGGTTCAGGTACTGTGGTGTTGGGAACCTCAGATTCACTTACAGTGCAAGTAATGCTTCAATCCTAAGATTCTTCCTTGTCTGTGATCTGAGCTAATTTTCCCCTTCCCTCCCTTGCTCTTAGCCTTGCCTGTGCTTGCAAGAGGATTACTGACCATTTTCTTCAGAGAACCACTTTTAGTCACCCTTTCTCCTATTGTTTTTTGTTATTTCATGTACTTTAACTCGTCAGTAATTTCTTCCTTCTAAATTCTAGTTCGTTTTCTCACTTGTTTCTTTTTCTCCAGCATAGGTTTTTTTTTTCCCTTTCTTTAATCATGAGGTGCTTAAGGCTATGCATTTTCTCTGAGTACTACTTTTGTTGTGTCCCATGAGTTTTGATATGAAACAGTTCCTTTTTGCTCTGACTCATGTATGGATAGTTAGTGATTTTCCTTTTAATGTCCTCTTGGATCCAAGGCAGCGATTTTCAACCAACTGGGTGTAGTTTTGCTCCCAGGGGACACTGGGCAATGTCTGGGGACATCTGTGGTTGTCATTACTTGGGGTGCTCTTGGCATCGAGTGTGTGGGGCCAGGGATACTGCTTAGCACCCCAGTGCCCAAGACAGCCCCCCACAGAGAGTAACCTGGCTCTGATGTCAGCAGTGCCCAGGGGAGACACCTTGAACTAAGGTTTATTTAGGAGTATCTCTACTTTTGGGTACTTAAGGGGTTTTTTGTTTTGTTTTTATTTTTTACCCTTTTGTACTTATTTCTGTTTTTACTATGTTTCGAATTGAAGAAAGTGGCCTAAAAAAAATTCTATTCTTTTTGTTTTAACAAGATTAAAGTCTTTATGGTCAAGTACATTTGTTTTTGTTTTTTTTCTTTTAATGTCCATGGACATGTGGGAGAAACATGTATTCTGTCAGGGATTGGAAAGTACTCTATAAGCCTGTTTTGTCCAATGCATTGATTGCTGGCATTCAGTTTATGTTCTTTACTTGCTCTTGTCTATTTGGTTTGTTTAATTCTATAATCTAGAATTTTCGTCCTATTTCAAGAGACCTTACTTAGCATTTATAACATACATATTCCCAGGCTGCACTTTGCCATTAAGAGTTTATTTTACACACGTGTGTGTGCACACACCAGTCTCTGCCAGTGTCTACTTTTCTGCCATTAACTGAAGTTTCAGTGTAACATATTATTCAGCATTTGCATGGAAAAAATCCTGACCTCAGACATGACTGGATAACAACTTCTCCACATGTAGAGATGCTCTGTCACCTCAGAGCTGTTATTTTATTCATGAGATGAAAATTACACAGCGATCACATAGCCCCCGGCCGAGGCCTGGGCACGATCCTCACCTTCTCTTTGAACCTCAGTCTACTTGTCTGTAACACAGGACAGTAGCACCCCCTCCCTGGAGTCAGTGGGTCCATTCACACAAGGCTCTTGAGCAGGCACATAGTAGCAAGTGCTCAGTGCCATTCGTGTCCACTTTACAGATGAGGAAACTGAGGCTCAGAGAAGGAAAGTGAGTTCCAGGGTTGCACAGCAAGTGAGGCCAGGATGATGTGTGTGCCTGAGTTGGGGTAGAGGCCCAGGTGAGCCACAGCAGTAGAGGGGGGTGCTTGTTTGCTTTTTTTTTTTTTTTTTTGGCTTTCTGAGACTTGTCTCTGTGGTGACACACCGCTGAGGGAACATGAGGGGGCGGCTGGGGAAGGCTGGTGCTGCTGAGAGCCCCACCCCAGGACTCCCTTGTCCTTCCTGTCCCCAGGGTGGAGGCTTCCCCGGCCTGTGCCTGTGCTGCTGTTGTAGAAGTAGAAACCGCCAGCCAGGCCTCAGAGCCCGCCAGCCAGGCCTCGGACGAGGAGGACGCACCTGCCACTGACATCTACTTTGTAAGTCCCCCGGGCCTCTCCCCTGTCACAAGGTTTTTGATCAGACAGGTGCTCTCACATGCACATGGCACACATGGTCACACCTGCATACTTGCACCTCTATGCAAGCATACTTGTACATGTGCTTATGTACACACACTCCCACATTTGCACATGGTCACACTGACACATGAATGCACATTCATAAGGTGTTCACACAGACAAATCACACACTCACACTCAAAAGGCACACACCCACACCTGCACATGTACTCATGCGCACACATGCTTGCCTCTCAATATGCACATGCATATACTCTTGCATGCTCACGGACACTCGCATGCTCTCGAACACATGCACACTCACATAGTGTACAGCTGCCCCTCCAAGCCTCACTGAGGTCAGGCCATTCCAAGACCCAGGAACTGCTCCTGATTTTCCTCCTCAGACCTTGTGACCACCACCTGGTACAAGCCAAGTCCCCAACTGTGCCATCCTGTTCCCCTGGGAAACTTCAGAGTCCTCACGCTCTCAGCCCCATCAGGGCCCTGGGTCCTTGGGCAGCGTCGGGCTGACTGAGATGGACTGGAAATGTCATCATTGATCTTATCCTGTTGGGTGGTGGGTGTGGCCAGGTGGGTGCCTCAAGGGGACAAAGGGACCATGGTGAGGGGCAGGTAGGCCTCATGCTAGCAACTTCACTGGCCAAGGACACACTGTTCCTGGACAAGGCAGGGTTCATCAGAGCAGGAAAGGTCTCTGTCCTGTGGACCAGGGCCTCCGTCCCAGAGCTTGGGTCTCCCCCACCCCTTGTATCTCCCACAAGGAGATAAATTAGGTAAGTCAGGAGCCTGGGTGAGGTACTGGGTGGCCAGGGCCCCAAGTCCAGTCCACTGGCCTCTGACAGTGGGTCAGGGGTCAGATGGCCCCATTTGCAAAAAAGGAGGGTTAGACGCAGTCCAGGTGCCCATCCTCTTCCCAGACCTTGGTTCTCATCTCTGCCTCCCAAGGGAAGGTGAACTGGGACTGCCTGCTGCCCTGGTCCTGGTACCCGGCATCCAAGCAGTTTGGGTGAGCCTGGCCTCCACTGCTATCACTGCTCTGTAACTACTGCCACCTTGCTGTCTGAGCCAGTGCTGTCGGGTTGCAGGCCGCCTGCCAGACCTGGAGTAGTAGCTGGCAGACCATGTGTGCGTCCTCCCACCCACTATCATCTCCCCATCCCTGGGGGTTGGTTTATGTCCTGTTCTGTGGATCAGTGTCTTAAGGCGGCTGGGCTGTGTCCTCTGAGTGGGTGGCCAGGCCCTGCGTGCAGCAGAGAAGGTAGTGGCCAATGTGACCTCGCCACCCTCAAATCCTCCTCCCGCTTGACCGTCAGCTCACCTGCCCCCACCCAGCACCCTTCCTGCCTGACCTGCCTGACCACCGCCAGATTCCTGTTACCTCATCCTGTCCTCTCTTTGCCTCCTCCGCCCGCCCGGCCCGCCCAGTTCATGGATGGGAGGTACTGGATTTACTCTCCCCGGCATCGCCGACTGCGGGCCGTGACGCTGAGCTCCTCAGGGACTGTAAGTGACCACAGCAGGCCTCCAGGGAGCCCAGCCCCAATCCCGCTGCTCAGAACAGCTGGGAGCCTCACGGCCTGGCCATCTCATTTCCTCTGAGAGGGGACCTGGGGGAAATAATCACAGCAGCTGAGGGCAGTTGTGCGGGTCACCGTGCTGCGTGTGTCCTGTGGGAATGTTGCTTAATCCCCTGTGAGGTGGACATTAGCAGCTGGCAGGTGCACTGCCAGGGCTTAGGGGTTTGCATCTGACCCCCACCCACAGGCTGCCTCTGCCCGTCATCCCAGCCTTCCCAAGCCAGGGACCTGTAGGGTGGACACTTCTCACTTGTTCAGATCTTGCTGCTGATAGGTCCCAAAGGGGCATGAGCCCCTCTGATGGGGATAGTCACACAGGTCAGTGAGAGACTGCAAAGCTTGGTTCCTAGCTGCTGGAGAGAGGAGCGGTTATCAACATACCCATTTCCCAGATGGAAAAATAGAAACCTTAGCTCCCCAGGGAGCCCATGGGAGAACATAGCTTATACCAAATCTGGGTCCAGATCCCCAAGCAGCCCTTGTGTGTAGTAGACACTCATATACCCAGTGTGCTTGGGACGCTATGTGAATGTTGTGCAGCTATGGCCTTATCAGTCCTATTATTGTTATCATGAGCAATTAATGAGATGCCCAGAGAAACCACATAACCTTTCCAGAGCCATACAGCATGAACAGGCAGAATAGAGTGAAGAACTGAGGCAAGAGTTTTGTTCTCGAGAGGCACACCCTCAGAGGCTTGCACCCCCCAACCCTAACAGCAAACTCCTGCAAGTCACTGGGTATTGGGTGCTGCCAAGCCACCCCAAGGAATGGAGACCACATCCCCAGCCCCTCTTGCCACACTCTATCTTCCTGAGATGGGATGCCCTCTCCCAGGGGTGCTCCATGATCCAATAGCTGGGGATACACAGACGCCTCCAAGGGCTCCCGGAGGGGCACATTTTGCAAAAGTACCTGGAGGGGGTTTACCCACATTTTGAAAGACACAGGAGATATGGAGAGGAAGAAAGGGTATCTCAGTAAGGGGTACAGTGGAAACAGAACATGGGGGGATGGACAGGAAGAACCCTCAGGCCTGCAAGGGAGGACATGCCCTTGGCCTGATTTTCGTGAGGTCACCTCCAGTTTCTGGATCTCTCCCTCCCCCAGGCCCAGCTCTCTAAGGATTCCAGTGGGGGACCTTTTTATCCCACGTTCTGAGCCCCAGTGGGGCAGCTACTCTAACATCGAGTACCTGCTGTGGCCACCCTGTGCTGGGCATTGGGCACAAGTGACTCCAGGGTGGGTGGGGGAGACAGATCAAACTGCCACCAGTGGTCAGGGGTTTTTATTGTGCTGTGACCATCTGAAGGAATGTGCCGGGCTTATGCTGGGGTTTCACCCTGCTGCCCCATGCACTTTTGGGCCAGTCCACAGATGGACCCAGGCCTCCCAGGGCATGTGGCCCTGAGCCAGGCATTGTGACCTGAATGAGTGGCCCATGGTGCCCAGTGGCCTGGGTGGCCCATGCAAGCATGGGGATCTGATGTGTGAAGGTACTTGTCTCCACAAGAACTGCAGAAAGGGTGAGATCAAGGAGGCACAGAGGTGGAGAGGAACAGCAGGTGGGCTAGGATGGACGGCTCTGGGGGCTTGTTGGTTGTAGCTGTGGTGGGTTTAGGGGCCCTGGGACACCCGGGTGGATGTGGTTAGGGCAGTGTGTGCTCAGGCCAGGTGCTCCCAACAGAGACTGAGTAGGGGTTGAGGTTCTCAGGCCTTGGAGCATTGAAGGCCAGGGGTGGGGACTCCCCACAGGCAAGAGAAAGAAAGAGGATTAGGGGAGCCCTGAAGAGGCCTCCAAGGCCCAGGAAGATTCCCTACATGAGAGCAGACCTGGCAGGGATGCACACCCACCCCCTGACATAAAATGGGGACCCCCTCCTCAGACACAGCTGGAAGATCAACCCCATCACCACCACGTTGCAGGCCAGTGGCCCCTGGAGCCCATATGGCAGGCATGATCTGAGATTGGGGTGCTGCTGGGCTAGGATGGATGTTCGGGTGCCATGGGGAGAGGAACAGCAGAGCACACCAAGCCCCCACCACCCCTCCTCGCCTTCCTGCTGTGCCCAGCCTGCCCTGACCGCACTCACTGCTTCCTGCTGCCCATCCTGCCCGCTCTAGCCACTCAGCCCCAGAGGCTTGGACCCTGACCCTGCCCAGCCCAAGAGCTATCCAGGTTGGGGGCAGGTCCCTGTCAGGAAGAGGGCAGTCAGGGGCTGAGCCACCCACTCATCCCACGTTGGGGGTCCGCCTCTTTTATTTCTATTTCTTCCTTCCTCCCTCTCACCTCTCTTGTGCCTCGCACCCTGCTCTTCTTCTGCGCCCTTCCTGCACGTGCTGCCCGCCTGCCCTCCAGCCCACCGATGAGAGGAGCTGGGTGTACTCCCCACTCCACTATAGCACGCGGGCCCACCCAACCTCCGACGGTGAGAGCGACACAGTAAGTGCGCCCGTGGCCCACCCGCCTGGCCTACTCAGGGCCAAAAGCCCCAAGGACAGATGGGGAAACAGGTTTGGGGTGGGAGGTGCAAGCCTGGGTTTTTACTGCGAGGTGGCCCATGGGGTAAGTATCTTGGGCCTATGTCTGGCCCTTATCCCCTAGGTATCAGCAGTGGGGACAAGCATCGCTGAGGGAGGCCCAGTGGGTGGGGGTCTGGCCCTGGCCCATCGAGACTTCACCCACTCCTCTTGCCTCCTGCAGTAATCTCTATGCAGTTGCTGACCCGGAGCAGAGCGCCCACTGCCACCCTGGCTGCTTCCCGGAGGCACTGCCCGCCCAGCTCGGCCCAGAGTGCAGGACACACCGCCTGGCTACTGCTGGAGCTCGCTCACCCACATCTTCCCCTCTGTGACGGTCGCCAGTGTACCGAGCTGCAGAGCGATGGCCCCGGCTCCGTCAACTACCTACGCCTTTGATACTGTGAACCTTCCTGAGTTTCCAATTACATATTTATTTTGGGTCCTTACTCTTTGCACAGAGACAGCAGCACATATGTGCTTTTTTAGAAAAAGAAAAAGAAAAAAAAACCACAACAGAATAAGAAACTCTGTTCCATGCACTTTTTGGTTCTTTGCTGTGCTTGCATGTATGTGTCTTGCTGAGGGAACAAGGCCCATTGGCTTTGGGGACCTGCGCCCCGGTGGCCTGATCACCCTGGCTGAAAATCCACGCTCAGAATCTTGGCCAGCACCACCATGCTCCATCTCTTGCCATCTTGGATGGAGCGCCTAGGAGGGAAGGGCCACCAGGTCACCACTGGTTCCCAGGGTGCCTCTGGAGGCTGCCCACCTGCACCTAGCAGCCACTCTTGCCTCAGGTTTGCAGGCTGCGTTCTGGACATCCATCCTTTGGGGAGGCTGACTGGTGGCCTCGGGGTGACTCTCCACCCTTCTGACCCCTCCACATCTCAGCGTCTTTGTTTCGCATCAGCACCCCGATAACCTGGGAGCAGGAATCGCCAGGCAGCGACTAAAATGTGGACACATGGCAGTGACTCAGATGCGGACATGGCCACCCCCTCTCAATGGAGCTCAGGGCTATGGCCGACAGGGCCCAAGTGATGAGACATTTTTTCAAAGTAGGATTTCCCCAAAATGTCTGACTCTGAGAGGAGGTGGCCAGGCCCTCAACCTTAGACTTCCAGAGAGCTTATATCCTGGAGCACAGGCCCTCCCTATGGACAGGCCACATGTTTTTGTTTGTCATCTTCAGGAGGGGTAGCCACTCATGGGCTCAGAGCCCCACAGGACGACCATCAGAGTAGCCCACTGTGTCCATAGGGGGCTGCTAGAGCCAGCAGCTTTACAATGTCTTTCATGCCCACATAGATTCACTCCCACCTCCTAAGAGGTGGAATGTCAGTGATGACTACCCTGTGACAGCTCTGTAGACCCCCACTTCAGCCCCACATGGGAGGAGCTGGGAGCCAGCTCAGAGTGGAAGCCACACCTGGATGAATTTGCCCCGAGCCTTTGCCTACCTGGTAGAACCTGAGACAGCTGGAGAACCCACTGATCCAGGAATCTGACTTTGAGCCCATTGCAAGCTGCATACACTACTGCTTCTTCCTGCTCTGCGGGTCCCTCCTTGTCCCACCTCGAACAGCCTGCTGGAGGGAACCTGTTGGCCTGGCTGCCATCAGTTTCTCCCTGGAGAACTAGGCTATGCCCTGGGACTCTCCCCTCACTGTTGGCATGGGGGCAGTACCCCAGCTCTGAGCAGGGTCACCGGGGACTCTCCATATAGCCTGGGGAAGGGGACCCTCAGAGGATCCAGAACAAGCTAGCAGGTGGCCCAGACAAGAAGCAAAACAGCGTCCTCTCCCTCCTGCCTAAGGAGCATTTATCTAGACCTCGGGGAGAGCCCTCACCTGGATTTCAGACAGGTGTAGGCACACCAGCCATGTGCCACAAGTCACCAGTCATTCCCTGACCCGACTCATCAAGCAGGGAGGCAGGCTGAGAGGGCATAACTCTGAAGGTACATCTTGGACCTCAAGGACTAATGGGGACAGCTGTGTCACCCAAACACTGACATGCAAGTCCTCACCCAGGCTCCCAGAGGCTAGGTACTAGAGACATTGTGAGCTCCAGTGAAGATGCCTAGAAGAGCAGGTAGTCTTGGAGCAGTTGGTACTGTGTCCAGGGTGTTCTCAGTCACCTGGAGCTGTATGTAGGAATGAGGAGGGGAGCCACCACATGGTCTGTCAGGTCCCCAGTCCCTGCTGGAACCCTTGGGCCCTTGTTAATCATGGAACAAATGCATAGTCAGATGCTGACATGTAAGAGAAATTTGCAACCCCAACCCTTGATACCAAGACATTTTTATTTTCATGTTAAGTCATGGAGACCCATTTTATGTCACATTCTTGGTCCCTTTTCTGAAAATGGTCACCTTGATTCTAAAGTGGTTCCAGGACTGCTGATGTGAGGCATTTGTTTATTCTTTTCAGGGATGAGGGGTATCAAGACCTTATTTATAACATGTAGTGAGCTCATGGCCTTCCCTAGACCCCCAGCCAGGAAGGCCCTGGACCCACCCAGCTGTCATCCCACCTCCAGGATGGAAATCTAAGTTTCCCAGTTTTCCTCTTGGCTCATCTCTAATGGCCTCCGTCACTGAGAACATGGGCAGCGTCTGACTTGCTGTACTTTAACAACAAAAGGCATTTCTTGAGATTTGACAAGGTGGAACTTTCCATGAATCCCCTGCCAGCCTTTTCCCACCCGCTTCTACCACCTGGCTCAGTGCAATACTCCTCTCCCCACTGGGGTCCCTTGCCGTGGTACTCTCCTTGCAGCCCCTCAGTCCCTACCCTAATCTTATTTTTATGGTTGAACTGACTTAGAAACACAACAAAACTGCAAACCTCGTGTGTCTTAATTTTCACTGCGGGGGGCCTGTGTGCTCAGCCCCCAAGATCTGGTGTGTGACAATCCAGAGTGCAACCACTGCTGGCCCCCTAACACTCATGCAGCCCCAGGCCCCATCCCCACCCCTCCCTTTTTACGTTGAAGAGATCTAATAAATCGGGTAATAAGCTCTCCTGTCTCTTTGTCTCTCTGTACATTCCCCTGGTCTGTTGGAAATTTGGGGACTGGTTTTGAATAAGAACAAAATTAAACACTCATGAGATTTAAAATAACAGGACCCAAATTCCTTAATAGAAGTGGCCTCCTTCATGTTTCAGTTCAGCTCAAAAACTTTTAAAAGCTTCTGACATCAGTGCAGCCCAGCTCAAAGAACAAACACTCCCCAAAGTTTGTATTCCTTCTGCCAGAGCAGCTCAAATTGAGTAATGCATGAACCCCTTTTAAGGGGAAAATATTTCCTCCAGACTCCCAACTCAAGAAACACTGAGTTGAAAGTAACATCCTGTCTAAATGAGCCCTTAGAAATCCAGTTGTAATCATAGATGGAGATGTAGATCAGCATGGCTCGTTTATAAACCAGACACACAGATGATCTGGATGTGCTTTCCTTACTAGCATTTAAATACTCTCACGAATGCATCTGCATTTTGAAGTTCATGGGGCTAGGCCCCCCTCCTGTTTTGGGCCATCCATCATGGAAACAAACAACATCCGAGGACAAGCGGGGTTGTCATCAGGATGACAGGAGATGGTCTTACTGTTTCTTTTGGAAGACTCCTTGGTGCTTTGGCACCAAGCAGAAGCAGAGCATACAAAGCCAGCATTTAGGGGAGTGTTAAGCTATATGTTGAGATAAACATTTTTAAAATGAGTTTAAAATATTAAGTACCATCCTCTGGGATGGGCTGGGAGAGATTGGAGCAGGACTTGCGGGTCCTCCAGATTTCCCCTCCAGTCCTGTCCCCTATGGTCCATCCTCCCCACCAGCCCCATGAGGGCTCTTCCTAACAGCCAGTAACCCATCCCTCCTACGACTCCCCAGCACTCACAGAACAAAGCTGACCTCCAAGTTCAAATCGCAGTTTCACGCTGCCTCTTTGGGTTGGGAGGTGGGTGTTAACATACCCTCTTTGAGCCTAAGTTTCGCCATCTATAAAATGAGCTGATTGGGAACTCGGAGTTATTCAAGGTTTTTTTGGTTTTGGTTTTTTTTTTAAGTTTAAGCCCTGAAATACTTAGACTCGAACTCACCATCATCTTGGAGCTTCCCCGCCCTCACTGGCCAAGAGAACTCACTCCCCAAACAAGCCTCTCCTTGGCCCCGCCTCCCTGGCGCTACCGCGGACAACATTCTCTGGATAACCCCCCATAGGCCCCGCCCCATTCACAGTTCCGGGTTTGCCCTTGCTCCACCCACAGCATCTCGCGTCTCCTAAGGCACGAGGACCCACATGGGGCTGCCCCTAACACTGCCTGAAGGTCGAGTCCCCGACCCTGGAGGCCACAGTCCGGTTGGAGTCCATCACGCATACAATGTTTGCAGGAGGTGGACGGTTACGGGGCGTAAGAGTCTCTGCGGAATGGGGTGGCAGGATAGGTTCTGATCTCCCGGCTAAGGCGTGGAGGAGACAAACTGGCGCGCGCCACGGCTGAGGAAGGCCCCCGGCCCTGACCCCGGATATTTGTGTCAGCGCCGCCGCCACTGTCCCAGCCGATGGGTCGGGATACACGCTCCCGCTCGCGGTCGGCTGGTCGCAGGCGCCGAAGGCAGCGGAGTCGGAGCCGAAGTCGGAGCGGGAGCCATGGGCGGCGAAACCGGCAGCGCCGAGACGACGAGGGGCGACGGAGGCGGCGGAGCCGGCGGAGGCGGCGGAGCCGGGAACTCAGGTTGGCTCGCTATGTGAGCAGCGCTTGGGATCCGGCTCCAGATTCCCCGAGTTAGTCAAGGAGGGCTTCCCGGGAAAGGGGACGTCGGTCTACGAAAGGAAAGCATTCCAGGCAGGGCACCTGGTGGTTGGAAGGACAGAAAGGAACGCGGTGAGCGAGACGGAGGAGAGTAGGAGGTTAGGGGGAGGTAGCGGAAGATTGTTACTGTGGACTCAAAAGGGCCTGCTTGCGTACGCGCATTAAGCCAAAAGTAAACATGAGCAGAAGTTTGCAGCAAAGAAAGTAAAGGTTTATTTTAAGAAGTTGGCACCAAGTCCGGAGACGCAGGTGAGCTATTGCTTTCAAAAACCTGGCTCCCCGATGGCCTCTAGTGGCTAGGTTATATAACAACAACAAAAAAGTAATCATGGTTGCTATGGGAATTGGGGCAGTATTTGATCATAGCTTCAGGTCCTGGTGTCGGTCGTGGCATTGTTCGTTCACGTTTGCAGGGAACGCGGTTCGTGGGGCTGTTCTCCTTTAATGAGTCGAGAGCTGAAACACAACTGAGGCCAAGGTGTTATCTTTGTTTTATTAAAATCATATTCTAGTTGAGATTTAGTTATTATAGTCTAGTTATGGTTGGTAGACCTGAACCTTTATTCTTAAATAAACTCGATGTTGACCGGAACCTAATGTCCTAAGGACTTAAATGATTAAAAGGAGTGGACATGCAGTATATGTACAGGTAGGAGGATCTAGATTCTAGAGAAAAAATGCAAGGGTGTCTTAGTTATATGAGGCAAAACAAAACTAGTATGGATTAAAGCAGAATGCATATTAAAGAAGTGAATTTCACAAAGGGTTACAAGATCAGACTGTGCAGCATCTTCTTACCATGATGGAGTGTTTAGCCATTATTTGGAGGAGAGTAGGGAATGATGTGTTATGACTTACTTTGTAGAATTCCCTCTGGCTTTTAGGTGGAGAAGAAACTAAGGGGGTAGGCAGGAGTGACACCAGGGAGGAAGAGGATGGCACACTTGTCCAAGGCAGCAGGTGATGGTGGCCTTCACAAGAGGGAGGCTGCGGCAGTCACATTGAGAAAGTGGGTAAATTCTAGTGGGATATTGGAAGTGGAGGTGACAACACTTGCTAATGGAGGTGGGTGTAAGAGAGAAGAACTGTTGATGACAGATGGCAGGACTCACTTGACTCCTAGCACCTGGGTCTCAGCTTTCCCATGGCTGACAGTTCTTTTCTTCTGGAGATGGGACACCTGACCAGACTTGGCTTGAGTCTGCTCCAAGACAGGAACCAGTGAAGGCAGTTTACTCGTCTGTGTCCTCAAAAATTTTCCATGCAGCCTCTCCAGACACGTAGTCTCCCATCACTCCAACCTGTTCTTCACACCATAGCCAGAGTGGCTGTAGTCAGGCTCCGCTGATCACCCTTGAACCCTTGAGGCTAAGAAGATGGCTTTTCCTTTTGAGTCTTTTTTTTTTTTTTGTATGTGGGTAGCTCCCTGGCGGGGAATCGAACCCAGGCTGCAATGCTGACAGCGCCAGCGCCAAAGCCTTAAGCCACTACACCACCAGGGAACTCCCTCCTTTTGAGTCTTGTAAAGTCATTGCCACCCAGGAATTTCAGGAAGATACAAGTAGCAGAACAGAAGTAATGAAAAGATGGTTTAAACCAGGGCTTGCCCATCTGCAGCCTGTGACTGAGAACAGTTTTTATATTTTGAAATGGAAAGGAAAAAAGAAATCAAAAGAATAGTATTTCATGACATGTAAAATTGAGATTTTGGTATCCAGAAGTAAAATTTTATTTGAACACATCTATGCCCATTTGTTCGCAGACAGTCTGACCTCGGCTGCTCTTGCACTGCAATGTCAGAACTGTTTTTTTACAGAAAAAGTTTACTGACCCTGTGTTAAGGCCTTGGTGTTGATATTTTAGCATTGGCTCATGTGTTATTATTGTCATATTTGTATTTTTTAATCTAGTGTTTTCTAGTATTTGAATTATTCACAAGAATCAGCCACCCTAGATATGCAATTAATGTTTATAAGAATTTTATCAATTTTCTATTCAGTGTTCAAGAGCTTCAAAATAATTGGTTTTCATAGTTCAGATTTTTTTACATGAGCTTAATAGATGGAACATTTAACAAACTAAAGACATATTTGGATGTTCCTCTCCATGCTTAAAGGCCTCCAAACTCTAAAGAGTCCATCCCTAGGGGCTTGCTTATTCCCTTCCCTGCTCTCATTGCCCTCCCCTGTCTCTTTATTCCTGCCAGTTTTACTCTAGTTCCCTCTTGTCCATCCTATAGGACTAGTTTAAACACCACCTTCTCCTCTAAGCTCTCACCTGACACCTTGGACAGATCAGATCCTCTGATTCATATACTTACAGCTTCTGTACCATCCCATCCCAGCCCACCTCCCTGTTCTCACCGCCACCCTCTCCTCCTCACTTACTGTGATCCAGCCACATGAGCCTCCTCACTGTTCTTTGAACATGCCAAGTAAATTCCTGCCCTAGGGCCTTTCCCCTTATTATGCCCTCTGCTTGAATTACCCTCCCTGCAGATTTCCCCATAGCTCTTTCTCCCACTTCTGCTGGAATAACCTCTTCAGGGAGACCCTCTGTGACCTTCTATACCCTAATGTTATATCATTCTTTGTGGTTCAAAACACAATCCAACATCACACTGTGTTTGCTTGTTGATGTGAGCCCCATGAAGGCAGAGGCCATCAATGTTTTGATTACTGCTGTGTCCCCAGAACTTAGAATAGCACCTGGCATGCAGCAGGGAGTCACTAAACATCTCTTGACCAAATGACTGACCGGCAGGCAGTAAGCAGACTTTTGTGATTCTGTTGCAGGTCAGATTCAGAGGAAGACCAGTGGCATCAGCAAGGGAGGCAGAGCCACAGCCCCCGACCATCCCGATGGCGCTCGAAGGACCAGTCCTCTCAGTCTGACTCAGGCAGTGAGCAGCCACAGCAGCGGAGCCACTGGGCCCGCCGACGGTGGAACCGCTCTTGGTCCCCAGGCTCCTCCATGTCCAACTCAGCATCACCAGACCTCTCCCAGAGCTCAAGGGAGGCAGCCGAGGCCCTGAGCCAGCAACAGAGCTTGCAGGAGCGGCTGCGGCTGCGCGAGGAGCGGAAACAGCAGGAGGAGCTGATGAAAGCCTTTGAGACGCCTGAAGAGAAGCGGGCCCGGCGCCTGGCCAAGAAGGAGGCCAAGGAGAGGAAGAAACGGGAGAAGATGGGCTGGGGCGAGGAGTACATGGGCTACACCAACACTGACAACCCCTTTGGTGACAACAACCTCCTGGGCACCTTCATCTGGAACAAGGTGAGCCTGTCTTAGCTACCCAGTGCTTGACAGTTAGTTCTGTAAGCACCATTCATAAATTCTTCCTTTCTAATCATTTTTGTTTTATATGCTTTTTATAACTTCTTTTTCAAAAGGCATTTTAAGCACTCATAGCACACATTCCCAGACTGCTGTTTGGTTTGAAGAGTTTACCTTATATACACGCGCACACACCAGTTCTGCCAACTTTCACTCCATCAACTGTCTGTTGTAATGTAACATTTCAGGTACACTTTGCCTCCCCAAACCAGCCTAACCTCAGCATGACTAGCGAACAGGTTCTCACGTCCAAGATGGAGTTTCACAGTTTAGAGACAGCTGTCATCTCATTCTTTTTATTTGCTTTTTGGTTGTCATCTCATTCTTAAGATGCAAATTACACACCAGTCACTTACCCACAGCCATGGCCTTGGGCACATAGCTGAAAACAACAGAATTTCTCTCACAATTCTGGAACCCAGAAGTCCGAAGTTGGCATCAGCAGGGCCATGCTCCCTCTGGAGGATCCTTCCTGCCTCTTCCAGCTCCTGGGTGGTTGCTGGCAACCCTTGGCTTGTGGCTGCATCATTCCAGTCTCTGTCTCTGTTGTCACATGACTGTCTTCTCTGTCTTCACATGGCATCAACATTGTGTCTAAATTTCCCTCTCCTTATAACAAGGGTGTCCAACCTTTTGGTTTCCCTGGGCCACATTGGAAGAAAAATTACCTTGGGCCACACATAAAATACAGTAACACTAATGACAGCTAATGAGCTGGAAAAAAAAAGTGGGGGGAGGGGGACTTCCCTGGTGGTGTAGTGTCTAAGGCTTTGGCACTGTCAACGCTGTGGCCTGGGTTCGATTCCCAGCCAGGGAACTACCCACATTAAAAAAAAAAAAAAAAAAAAGATCCATGCATATTTTCATAATGTTTTAAGAAAGTTTATGAATTTGTGTTGGGCCACATGCAGGCCACAGGCCACAGGTTGGACAAGCTTGCCCTATAAGGACACCAGTCATTGAATTAGGGCCCAGCGTAATCCAGTATGACTTCATCTTAACTAATTCTATCTGCAGAGACCCTATTTCCAAATAACGTCACATTGACAGGTTTTGGGTATTGGGACTTGGACATATCTTTTGGGGGACACAGTTCAACCTGACATAATGTCCATCAGTGGTGGGGGAGTGTGAGAGCAGGTGGGCACAGTCAGAGGCCAGGGTGTTTCCCGCTCATCTCACATACTCTAAGCATGGTTTCTTGCCATTATCTTGAATATACCGAGCCCATTCCACCTCAGGGCCTTTGCACTCTGCCTTGGAACAATCCCCACCTTCCCCACCTCTTCCCACGGCTGGTTCTTTCTCATCCTTCAGATCTCAGCTGACATATTTCCTCTTCTGAGAGGCCCTCCTGGCCCCTTGGTCCCTGAGGTTTGCCCCCCCACCTCCCACCTCCCTGGTTTTCTCTATCAAGGTCCTGTCTCAACCTTCCTTGTACTTTACTAACAAACATGTGTCTGCCCAGTGGTGGATACCATGTGGGCCCTGGGCATGCATCCATGAGCAAAAGACCATGATTCCTATCCCTGTGGGGCCTGCAGTCTTGTGGGGCAGACAGACTGTATATAAGTAAGTTCGCACAGTGTGAAGAGGAGAGAACAAAGGCATTCATCAGGGGGTGGTGGCTGCAGTTTAATAAGCAGATCCAGAAAGGTCTCATTGCAAAAGTGACATCTAAATACATACCCTAATTAGTAATGTGTAGTTCCTGCAAGACGGAGCACTCCACAGGGCGAACTCTGTCCCCAGAGCCTGGCACACAGTAGATGCCCAATAAATATGCATGAATGAGCTTGCTGTAGTTTGGTGTGGTGTGTGCACGCATATTCGGGCATTTCCCCAGTGAGCCTTTCTCAGAGCCCTGCCCGGCTTTGGAGAGCTTACCTCACAGGAGGGCTTCCTCAGTCTTTCTGTGATAAGCATATGGGGGTCAACCCCAGTTTGACCCCTGAGGCCTCTCTAGTCCAGGGAGGGTGCTACCTAGGTCAGCAGTGTCATACATCTTACCCCATGTCGTTGGGGCCACTGGGCTGGCAGGGTGGGCAGTCATGTTGAACATTAACATGCGTCCTGCGCCAGGCGTTATTCAAAGGGCTCTTCTTCTTGCAGCCACTAAGCTGCTTGCCCATGAATGGCAGAGTTGGGATTTGAACCAGCTCCCTGTCTGTGTCCTTAGTAGTAGTTCTGTGTGGCTTTAGAGACGGGAAATGCAATTATTGTTACTCAGGTAGCTGGGGAGACCAAGGAGTGGGTGGCACAGGTATCCAGGGGTAGCCCCAAGCCAGGCAGCCCTGTGTTCCCGGGAGGCACATTTTTTCCGGGTAAATGGGGATCCTTGAATGTACCTTGGAGCTGGGGGTTGGAGTGTTAGGAAGTGTGGGGCTTAGTACCCAGCTCGGGTCACAAATGTGAGGTGATGTCAGAAGGTTTGAGGAGTCCACAGCTCAAGTGAGGACACATACAGAAGAACCTTCGACAGTGTTCCTGGTACCCCGAGCATTCTGTGAGCTTGAGGAACCATCGCCTCCCAGTGTAGTGCCCCGGGCAAGTGTACTTTCAGGGTATCCCTCTCGTTCAGTGGCTGTTCCTAACTCTCCCAACAGGCAACTGGGGTCTGAGCTGCTGAGGGTGAGGATGCCACACAGCTGGTGCAGCTAGGCTTGTGTGAGAAGAGTCAGTGGGTTCCAAGTGAGTCCCACGAGCCCAGCAGGGGCGGGCCAACGGCCTCCTCTGTGTCTCAGCACACGTCTCACTCATGTAGGTTGGGCTGTATCAAATCAATTCTGTAGGCGTAGTGAGGTATGGCTGGGAGTGGGTCGCTTCTCTCAGCTTCACTCTCCTCCTGTGCAGAGCAGATGCTGTGGTCTAGTTGGCTTGGCCTTGTACACCAGCTCCTTAGTGGGTGGTGCCAGGGAGAGAAGCCACTCTGCTTAACAGGCATGTGATTTACCCTTTCAGGCCCTGGAGAAGAAGGGGATCAGCCACCTGGAGGAAAAGGAACTGAAGGAACGGAACAAAAGGATCCAGGAGGACAATCGGCTGGAGCTTCAGAAGGTGGGGATGCCCTTGGCCTGCCTACAGGGGGTCAGGGGACTTTCCTTCATTGGGGCCCCAAGGCTCGTTCACCCAGACTTAAGTCAAATTGGGACCTGATTGGCTTAATGGAAAGTCCAGGGGATGCTATTATAGCTTCAGAAACAGTGTGACTCGAGTTCAGGCAATGTCTCCCACAAGTTGTTTCTGTCCACCTTGTCTGTGCTGGTCTCCGGGCTTTATTCTCACATGTTGTTCTCAAGGTGGCCTAAATGGTCCCACTGGCTCCAGGCTGCTGTGTCTCCAGTAGAAAGAGGGCCCCTCCAGGCATCCCTGGACCAATCTCTGTATCCAGGGCTGGTGGGCTGGGGCCAGGCCTGGGTTATATAGTCTTGCCTCCAACCCCAGGGGACCCCAATGGCCTGAGAAGGTGCAAGGCAGGCCCCACAAGACTCGCATTATCCAGCTGTCCCACCCTCACCCTTCCAATGCACCTGCAGGTGAAGCAGCTACGGCTGGAACGAGAGCGGGAGAAGGCCATGCGCGAACAAGAGCTGGAGATGCTTCAGCGAGAGAAGGAGGCAGAGCACTTCAAGACATGGGAAGAGCAGGAAGACAATTTCCACCTCCAGCAGGCCAAGCTGCGGTGCGTGGGCAAGTCAGGGGCTTGGGGTTTGCCCACCACCATGCTGCATCCTCTCTCTCTGGCCACTAGCTTCTGGACCCAAACACATGGAGCCCATGTCTGCCCCAGGGCCTTTGCACTTCCTGTTCACCCTGCATGGAACCCATTTCCCTGGCTATTCCCCTCACCCTTTGAGTTTCTGCCTGTTGCCTCCTCGGGAAGCCCTCCCCGACCTTCTTTATGGTACTGGCCCCTGCTCTGTGTGCACACCTGTCACTGGTGTGTTCTCCTGTCTCCCCTGTGGGGCTGGGTGTGGAGAGACACCTGAATACACCTGTTTCATGGGACAGAGTCACATGAGCTGAGTAGTTTGCTGCAGCGACTGCGCTAGTCCCTCCGCCCACAGGAGTGTTTGCTTATCAGCTCCGTTTATAGACAAGGAAAGTGAGGCTCCTGGTGAGTGTGCACCGGGAGCCCACCCCCAGCTTCCTCCTCTCCTCCTGCCTGCCAGCCAAGCCAGTCCTGGCCAGGAGCTCAGACCTACCTAGTCACAGGGCTCCCGCAGGTTAAACTAGGGTCACCCTCACTTGTGTAACTGAGGGCACTGCATTGAAGCTCTGGATCTCCCAGCTTGGGCAGTCCATCCACTGAGAGGACATGATCCTCTCTGCCCCTCTGGCTTTACTGCCACCCTCTGCTCTTTAGGCCCCATGTTCACTCCTGTTCCTACCTCTTTCTGAGCCTGTGCATCATAGCTGACCCACTTTGCTCCTCCTCTGGCTCTCAGACCAGTCACCCCTATGGGCAGCCTCTTCCAGGAGGGAGGCTACCCCTCAGCTCTGACACTGCACCCCTACTCCCTACAGCTCTAAGATCCGCATCCGGGATGGGCGGGCTAAGCCCATCGACCTGTTAGCCAAGTACATCAGTGCTGAGGACGACGACCTGGCCGTGGAGATGCATGAGCCTTACACCTTCCTCAACGGCCTCACAGTGGCTGACATGGAGGACCTGCTAGAGGACATCCAAGTACTGCCAGGCCCCACCACCAGTCCCCACCACCCATACCCTGGCCCCACCACCTACATCCTGGCTCACAGGACGTGCCTTCACCCATCTCCTCTGCCTCCACCTCCAGGTGTACATGGAACTTGAGCAGGGCAAGAACGTGGACTTCTGGCGGGATATGACCATCATCACAGAGGATGAGATCTCCAAGCTCCGCAAGCTAGAGGCCTCGGGCAAGGGCCCAGGTAACTCAGGGCCAGCACCAACCCCAAACTGGGTGACCAGAAAGATGCCAGGGTGTGCTCTTGGGGACTGGAAGCTCCAGGCGCTGTGAAAACCTGAAGTTTCCCCACCTGGGATTTCCACAGCCCTCTGGAGGCCTCTGCGAGCCACCAGGGCGCAGCACTGAGCAGCAGGAGCCACAGGTCCTGTGCAAGGGGCTCTCTGGCCAGACCCAGTGCTGGCTTCCTTAAATGATCACTCAGCATCGCTGGGCTTCTCTGGGAGCAGCACCGGCAGGGGCTTTTTTTTGTTTGAGTTTAAAGTTTTCTCTGGAGGTTCAGTCTGTTTGACTAAGGGCAGACCTGGCTCTGCTAAGCCTGGAACCCTGTACAGCCCTGATCTTTTGAATCTGGTGTTCTTTTTTAATTCACTTTTTTTCTTTTGTTCAAAATGATCGCATGCGCATAATCCCAAAGGAAGTGAGCTCTGAAACAGGATTTCTTGTGCTTGTCACTGGCTGGGTCATTCTTGGGGTGGGGGGGCGGCGGGGGCATCCTGGGCACTATGGGGTGCTGAACACTGTCCCTGCCCTTACCCCCCCAGTCCCAGGAGCAATCCCAGTATGACAGCCACAGTTGTCCCCAGACAGGGTCCAGTGTCCTGGGGGCAAAATCACCCTGGTTGCTAACCACTGCTCTAAGAGTTCATGACCAACCACAGCAGGCTCGCCCCCTAAAACAACCAGCTTTAATGATTCCAGCTCCTGTCAGTCTCCTTGTGTCCCTGTCACTAAGCTCCATCCTTCATTGCCTGCTCTTGTGGCCAAAGATATGTGCTCTCCCCTGCCCCTGCCCTATGTAAATGTCATTCCCTGCTCAGATTGAATCAGGATGGTTTCCTTTCAGGAAAAGGACAAATATCCTTTATTTTTATAAATGGAATCTTGTTCTTCTCTTCTTAGCAGGACACATCCTGTAGTAACTTCCGGAGAAAGGAAGGGAAACTCTTTCATCAGAAACGTATCCAGGAAGTCTCCTTTGGAGGCAGTGGGTCTGGGTAGAGAACAGTTTGGAAGGGTACTATAGGCTCATGTATAGAGCAACAGTTATGAACGTGACTCTGAATATAAATCCAGCCCACCAAACAGCTTGGTAACCTTGGCTGGGTGTCTACCTCCTGGGAGCTGGTTGTCCCTTTCATTGCACAAGGATGATAAAACCTCTCCAGGAGGATTGCATGAAGAGAAATGAGTAAATAGTGTCAAATGCTGGAAACAGCGCCTGTGCATGACGCTGACTATCCACCACCACCCCAGCCTTCCAGCTGAACCTTGGAATTACTCAGACACATGGGGAAGCCCATCAGGCCTCCTTTGTCCCTGGGCCCTTTCTCTGCCACCACTCTGGCCATCAGAGGTAGGTTGGCCCCTGCCACCCTCCTGGAGCACCCTTTACTCCAGTGAGGGGCCCCTCTTTTTGTGACCTCGCATCTCTCTTTTTTTGTGGTTTGTGCCCTCATTTTAGTGGGGTGCATCTGCCATAATTTCTGGAGAAAGGAAGTTCTTTGACATGCTACGTGTCTGGAGATGCTTCTCTCCCTCTGGCTGGTGGCAGTGAGACTGGGTTTCCTTCAGAGGCCGAAGACCCCACCCCACTGGCTGAAGGGACATCACACATGTTTGCCCACTTCCAGAACTCTCAGGCACCAAGTCCCTAGTCTTCTCTTGCCCCTTCTGTGGCATTTCCCTTCTCTCTCTCTTAATGGCAGATCCTCTGCCTGCTTTCCCTCTTCACGTGTGAAGGCTGGGGTCCTAGGTGGTTCCAGGTGCCCTCAGAGGTGAACTGTAGCTTTGGTGTGATTTTCAAGAGAAGGAGGGAGCAGGTCTCAACTACATTATTTCTGGAGACCCACAGAGTTCTCTCTTTAAATTCAACTGGGCTCTTTTCCTTCTTTTCTCCCTTCTGCCCTCCATTCCTATAACTAGGAAATTTTAACTGTAGATAGCATGTGCAGAAGAAAGTGAGTTCCCAGATGCCCCATGCCCCCCCCATTACCATTTCCTGTGGATCCTTCCAGGGAGGGTCTCTGAGGAGGTGCCTCCCCTCTGTCCCAGCAGTGCTGCCTTCTGCTCTAGAGAGTGTTCCAGTTGGTTTGACAAAGCCCCATCCCTATATAGGTCTAGCAGGCCCTGATGGTGGACGGTCAGGTGGTATTCAAGGCCTGGCTCCTGGCTTCCTTTAAATGTGACTTAGCAGTGTTTGGTTTCTTTGGGAGTGGCACCAGCAGGGCTGTCTATTTGGGTTGTAAGTTTTCACCAGTGGCTCCGTCTGTTTGAGTAAGTGCAGACCTGGTATGTGAATTGTCACCGAATTTGGTTTTGGTCCTGCATCGTTTCTGCCCTGGTCACAGACCAAGTCCAGGCTGCTGGCCTGTGGGTTGGCCAGAGTCTGGCATTCTCTAGGGCTGCTTGGGTGCCCAGTGAAGTGTCTGAGGCTCTAGATGCTGATTTCAGGGTCCCAGGTTGGTGGGCTGCCAGAACTCAGGTCCCTCTTGACCCTGCCTGATCAGCTATGACTATATCCAGTGGCGGGGATTCTTAGAGCCTGCTTTTTAGCAGGGAAGAGCGCTGTTGCCCAGTCCCTCAGTCGCCCAGTAGCTATGTACAGAGCTTCCTATGGGGCCTCTCATTCTAGAAGGAAAGAATTTGTACTTGGGCCCCCAGCCTGTGATAGGTGCTGGAACAGACTCCCTTGAAGGACAGAGGGGCCTTTTTGGCTCAGGGAAGTATTCAGGACTTCCCATAGGACTGGGGAAATGAACAGCTCTCCTTGCTGTGGTGGAGCATCCAGGTCACACACAGCTCTTCACTCACATGCGTGATCTCATCAGGTTTTCCAGAGGGGAAAACTGAGGCCCAGAGAGGTTAAGCCACTTGCCCAGAGTCACACAGCTGGGACCAGCAGAGCAGGAGCTGAATTCCAGGCAGTCTGGCTACCAGGCAAACCTCCCTGGCTTCTCCACATCAGGAAAGGCAGTGTGAGCAAGGTTGTTAATCCCAGGCTGGTGCTGAGTGCCTCCACCTCCCACAGGTGAGAGGCGAGAAGGTGTCAATGCCTCGGTCAGCTCAGACGTGCAGTCAGTCTTCAAGGGGAAGACGTACAGCCAGCTGCAGGTCATCTTCCAGGGCATTGAGGGCAAGATCCGGGCTGGGGGCCCCAACCTGGACATGGGCTACTGGGAGAGCCTGCTGCAGCAGCTGCGTGCCCACATGGCACGTGCCAGGTGAGCGGGCCTCAGTCACCTCAGCTAGGCGCTGTCTTGGGTGGATCTCATCCATCTCAGGGTCTCGCCTGGGAGACGGTAGCCATTTCTATCAAGCACAGTGGATGGGGCTGACCCCTAAGTAATCTTGGGGGCCACAGGCTAGTGGCCTACCCAGAAGGCCCCTGCCATGCTCCTGTGCCCCCACCTGGAGTCAGGGGCCCTGGGAGTCAGGCAGGACCTCCTGCAGCAGCCTTCCTTTCAGCCTTTACTCAGCAGCTGGCCTTTGTGTCCTGTGGGGTCAGCAGGCATCACAGGAAGCTCCTAGGCTGCCTGTTCCTGCCTTCCACTGGCCCTGTCCACTGGCCCTGCACCGTGTGTACAGATTCTCAGCATGTTTTAGCACCACTGTGTAAACACAGCCTGTCTGCTTGCCTCTAAGTTTACCCTCCTCCCAGCCTGGCCATTAGGTCACGCCTCATGTAAATACCCTGGTGCAAGGACCAACCCCTCCTAGCCATAGGATAGATCTCCAGAGTCCGTGACCCCAAGTCCCCCATTTTCCTTGAGGCCAAAGCCTTGACCCTGGATGGGCCACGCTGGACTGGGGCCCCAGCCTGTGTCATACCCACTTAGTGCCCTTTCAACATCTGCGTCCTCGCAGCAAAAAGTCGGGCATGAGAAAGTCTGAGGGGGAGCAGGGTCCCTTTTTCCCTGGTCGGAGTGACCACCCAATCCGTGTTCCAGGCTTCGTGAGCGGCACCAGGACGTGCTACGTCAGAAACTCTACAAGCTGAAGCAGGAGCAGGGGGTGGAGAGCGAGCCACTTTTCCCCATCCTGAAACAGGAGCCCCAGTCTCCCAGCCACAGGTAGGCACGACCCAGAAGTCCTCCTTCCTCATCGGGGCGGGGGGGGCGGGGCGGGAGGTGGGTCGCCCACTTCTGGAGGGGCTGGGGCAAATGCCCACCCACGCAGCCCTTTCCCTCACAGCCTGGAGGCTGAGGACCTGGACGCAGACCCGACCCCACCCGGGCCCTCCTCAGAGGGCGACTCCGCAGAGCCTGAGGCGGAAGAGGCGGTGCCAGCGGAGGGGGAGACAGAGGGGGAGGCCGTGCTCATGGAGGAGGACCTGATCCAGCAGAGTCTGGATGACTATGACGCTGGCAAGTACAGTCCCCGGCTGCTCACAGCCCATGAGCTGCCGCTGGATGCCCACGTGCTGGAGCCTGACGAGGACCTGCAGCGCCTGCAGCTGTCCAGGCAGCAGCTCCAAGTCACAGGTGCGAGCCCTAGCTGGAGCTGGAGCAGAGGGGGCGGTGACTGGGCGGGGCCAGCATGAGGGGCGGGACCAACCAGGGGCGGTTGATGGTGGATCTGCTTCTGTCCTCCCTCTTCTCCTTGTCTGAGCATCCACTCATCACCTGTTTATTCATTCACTCATTCATTCATTTGGGCAGTGACTAGCTAGCCCCAAGGACAGGGGGATGATGGTTTTTACTTCCTGTGCCCTGCCCTGCTGTGAGCTCCTTTATGCTACTCACCAGATAACATCTTAGCCTTCTTGGGCCACCATCATCCTAGGTACAGAGGAGAAACAGCCTTAGAAAGGGCCCGACTTGGGCGTCTCCCTGCAGGTCTGAAATCCTTAGGCTCTCCAATTACTCAGCAGAGGACACGTGGTGTTTGGTGCCTGCCCAGGGGGACAGTGAGCATAGATGGCCAAGGACCGGGGCACAGGGCAGGTGCAGTGCATTGAGGCCCGGGGCCTGCTGCTCATTGTGCCTTCACCCTGAGCCTCAGGTCTTCTGTGAGAGGCCTGGCAGGGTGGGGCAGGCCAGGGCTGCCCGCCACACCACCCCGGGAGGTAGGAAGCCTGTGATGGAATAACACTGGGTAACGGCTGCCTCACCCACAGGCGATGCGAGTGAGAGCGCGGAGGACATCTTCTTCCGGCGGGCCAAGGAGGGCATGGGCCAGGATGAAGCGCAGTTCAGCGTGGAGATGCCACTGACTGGCAAGGCCTACCTGTGGGCCGACAAGTACCGGCCACGCAAGCCGCGCTTCTTCAACCGTGTGCACACAGGCTTTGAGTGGAACAAGTACAACCAGACACACTATGACTTCGACAACCCACCACCCAAGATCGTGCAGGGCTACAAGTTCAACATTTTCTACCCGGACCTCATCGACAAGCGCTCCACACCCGAGTACTTCTTGGAGGCCTGCCTCGACAACAAGGACTTCGCCACCCTGCGCTTCCACGCTGGGCCGCCCTATGAGGACATCGCCTTCAAGATAGTCAACCGTGAGTGGGAGTACTCGCATCGCCATGGCTTCCGCTGCCAGTTCGCCAATGGCATCTTCCAGCTCTGGTTCCACTTTAAGCGCTACCGATACCGGCGGTGATGGCCACGCCCTCCTCCCGAACCACCTGACAGGGGTGGCCAAGCTGGCAGCTTCCCCCTGCTGGTTCACAGTGCACATCAGGCTGGGCATTCCTCTCACCAGCCTCACTTCATCTGCATAAACAGCAGGTCACAAGAACTCCCTCATAAAGTTGAGGGGGTGACCGAGCCAGTTTGGCCCAGGGATTTGACATGCAAGAGGGGCCACTGGTGGGTTCTCAGAGCCCAGGGAATCCAGCAAGTGTTGACCAACCTCACTGTCCACCCAAGCCCACCTCTGTAACAAGCCCTAGTGTGTGGGCCCTGAGCTGGGGGCTCCATGGAGCCAGGATGGGGTGTAAAGCTTTTGAGGAGCAGGAAACCCAAGTCCAGAACAATGATTGGCCTTCGGATGCAGCCAGTGGCTTCAGGACCCACACTCCTGACCCTTTACCAGCCAGCCTCCCTTAGAGCCCTTGACAGTGGAACCTGGAGCCTTGCTGTGCATGTTCCAGAAGAGACCATCTGCCCCTGGTGCTGGCTGTTGAGTCAGTCTCCCCGCAAGTGGGCACAAAGAACATGTCATTGTTCTACTATCAGGTCCAAGAACCAAGGTCACTGAGATGTTTTTTCTCAGCTGCCCAACGAATTATCTCCCAGTAGCCTGACCTTTGTGGTGTAGCTGCGGTGCCTCCATGTGGCCTGAGTGTTCCCCTCACCTAGGAATAGCTGCATTCTTTGAGGCCACCTCCCAGCCACCATGAAGCTGCCCTCTTTGTTCCTGTGTCTTGGACAGGGGCAATCATAGCCCTCAAGATAGTTACTCACTCACAAAAACTGTCAACAATATACCAGGCAGCCGACCCCAGAATCGTATTTCTTTTAACGATTTATTACAGAGACATTTCCAGCCTAAAGTGGGAAGAATTTTCACCAAACCTTGAAGTGCCACCTCCCAGCTCCTCAGACAGCCCCACCCAACACCCAGTTTCATCTGGAAATATTTTAGGTTGTTTCTCTAAAAAGCCTTTCTAGATGGGTGGGGGAAGATCTTGTTTATTTTCATTTAATTGATCTGCTCATGAGGGTGCATGCTTTTTAAATAAATACTTTATTTTAGAATAATTTTAGATTTTCAGAAATTCTGGAAAGAGAGCCCAGAGTTCCCACGCCCAGCTGTCCCCACCACAGAACATTTGTCACAACTAAGGCATGAAACCTAACCAAAATTACCTTTTAGAAACAACCAGAACACATGCACAACATTTGTTCCTTAGGAAGCTTCCTGTGGTTAGTGGCCTTGTTTCATCTCGGCCTCCAGCCCAGTGGGCTCTGCTCCCACAGGGAGGGTGCCACCATAAATGTTTGACTTGACCATGGATGCTGGGAGATGAGTAACTGCTCACCTAGGCTGGCAGCGGAGGGGGAGGGTACTCAGGGAAGTTTATCTGGTCAGCGGGCACCCTCTCCATGTTGCAGACCCTGGCCCACCCAACTAATCTGTTTTAGGATGAAGGATACCCATATGGCAGCACATGGACCATTTCCATCCCATTGGAACCTTTGGTGGACATCATTAATCAATCACTTGTTCCCAGAACAAAATTAAAATTCTCTAGGCAGGAGTTCCCTGGTGGTGTAGTGGCTAAGGCTTCAGCGCTGTCAACGCTGTGGCCTGGGTTTGATTCCCAGCCAGGGAACTACCCACATTAAAAAAAAAAATTTTTTTTTTAAATTCTCTAGACAGCTGGCAGCTGCTACCAATTGATCCCTCTAGGAGCAGGTTGAGGCTGAGGCAGATCCAGGAGGCACTTCAGTGCCTACTCAGGGCTTGGATAGGAGATGGGTAAGGCCCCCTTCTGTGCTCATAGCATGGACTGTGTGTGGCTGTTGCAGCCTGGCCCTGACTTCATACCAGCCCAACAAGATAGGATTTTTATCCATTTGGGGAAACTGAGGCTCACAGAAGCCCACGTTTTCAGGCTGAGAAAGGGTCAGTTCAAACCTAGGATTATCCTACTTGGAGAACCCTACTCCCCAGAGCACCATCCATGTCCCAGCCTCGGCTTTCCCCAGAGGAGTCCTCCCAGTCCCAGCAGCCCAGTTCCTCTTCCTCACATACTCACTGCAGTCTGGACAGTGTGTTGAGTCCAAGGGAGGCAGTTGCACCAGATAGGGGGTACAAGGCGATCATTGCCCCCCACAACTTACTGGGGTGTGGGGGGATTGCTGGGGGAAAGCACAGAAGGCTTCTTGGAGGAGGGCTGCTGGGCAAAAAAAGGAGGATGGGGCCTAGCAGGTACACCCAAGACAGCACAGCAGAGCTGAATGCAAGCCCAGGAGCTAGACTGTCCCCAGGGCACTGAGGAGTCAGAAGGGTGAGTGAGCTGGGCAGGGCCGTGAGCTGGGTATCAAGGAGACTCTCAGGCAGACTGGAGGCACTGCACTCATCCAGCTGCCCCTTCACCTCCACCCTGGCTCAAGGTCCACCTGGTGTCCCTTAAACTGCCCCCAACCCCCACCCCAGCATCTTCCTGCTGTTAGCCCTGTCCAAAGCTAAGAATAGACACTCCCCGCCTGGCCCCCACCGGAAACCATAGCCATGGGAGGCACATCCTGTGCCTGGCCTCTGCTCCCACCATTAAAGTCTCCCAAGCCTCTCATTCACCCATTGAGCTGGGCAGGGACCAATGGATACCAGGAGCTGGAGGATGCCCTGAGCTCAAGTTCAAATCCCACCCACCTGTGGCCTTGGCCATGTCATTTCCTCTCTCTGGGCCTCAGTTTCCCCATCTATAAAATGAACATCTTTACCCCTTGCTTTGAGGAGCTGTGGTGATACCCAGACTAAAGTCAAGTCAAGTGAGCTTTTCTGACCCCTGCCTGCCCTGGCTGTTCCCCAGCAGCAGCATAGTAACAAAATAGTCTCCCTCTCTTTCCCCACATCCTCGTCCTACCACATTTTCCCTCCCTGCAGGTCCCCAAAGCATGCTTTCTCTTGCCTCCAAAGTTTTGCACATGTGATTTCTGTCAAGTCTCTTTGACCTGTGGAACTCCTATTCATCCCACAAAGCCACTGTTCTCATGCCTTCCCCAGCAGGATGCCTTCTGGGCTCACCTTCTGGGCTCCCCTATGCCTCCTTACTTCCTCTGGCCCAGTCCTGACTGCAGAGGGCTGGGACTAACTGTGTCCTGCTCTGTCTTTCTGCAACCTGGAGGGGGGCGGGGGGGCTTGAAAAGCAAGTCTGGTTTCCAGTCCTACCTGGGCTCAGAATTGTCCCACCACATGGGCTAAAGTTGCCCTTGAGGAGGCCTGAGAGCTGAGCAAGACTGCCTGGGAAATCAAGGCTTTACAAAGGAGCGGGCCTTGGAGCCAGAGCTCTGCCAGATGCATAGAAGTTGGGGAGACTCCTTGCCAAGGAAGAGAGGAGAAGTTAGGGTTAAATGGATCAGGGACTCTGGAATGGAACAGGAAAAGAGCTATCTTCAGGGTTGAGGGTGTGAGTGAAGGCTTGGAGGCCGGAAGGATGGTGGGTGGGGAAGCCAGAGAAGGAGCTTCCGGACACAGCCTAGGGGTGTCCAGAGCTGGAGTTCATCTTCACTCAGAGATTGCACTCATGTGCCCATTCCAGGCCCCAAGGACTGGTCCACTCTAGGCCCTAATTCTGGGCTAAGAAGGTCCAAGGCCACTCCTCCATGCCCAGGAATGTGGACCCTCTCAACCCACTTGAGGCCCCAGGGACTGTGCGCAGGAAGGGCCTTCAAGAAGTTTCTCACTTTCCTGCAGCACAGTCCAGCCTTCATGCCTTTGCTCTAGCAGTGCCCAGCCTGGTCAGCCTGGCATCACAGCTTTGGGCTGATGAGACTCTGCCCAGAGCCCCCAGTATGTCTGGGCGCTTTCAAGGAAGATGACCCTGCCTGGGGAGCCCATTTCAGACTCCCTGTTCCTCCTCCCTGGCCTCATCGTCTGAATCATTCCTGCAATGACGGGCTCCAGGCCTTTCCCCACCCTACACTGGGAAGGAGGCCCATGAAGGGAAACCAACCTCCCCACCCCCACTACAGACAGCTCTGTTAGGGGTTTGCTTTCCCACCTCTGGCCCCAATGCCATTTTCCAGCCTTTGTCTCACTGGACCCTCCCCAGGAATGCTCTCACCCACAGTGACCCACAGCCCCCCACAGCCCTCTCAGCTCACCAGCTCCAGGAAAGCCTGTCTCAGCAGGCTACCACCAAGCTAATAGCTGGAGAGTCTGGTAGCTTCTCCTGTCTAAACACCCTGCACCCCAGCCCAACCTTAGCAGGGTCCTCAAACTGACCTTACCGTGATTAGGCACCTGCAGTGTGCAATCCCCAACACTACCAAGTTCACTAGCTCACAGCGCCAGGCCCTTCCGCAGGGGTCTGGGCTCCCCAGGGAGTGGACCCTTCCTTGCCCAGACCCTACCCCACCCCCTCCCAGCCTTGGGTGCTGCCCAGACCGTGAATAATGCGGCAGGAGCCTGGATGGTGGCCGGCTGGGGCGGGCGAATGGGGGGGAGGGGGTATTGGCTCTTGGAGTGTGCTGGCCACCCAGGCCACCACACCCCAGACCTTGCGACCTGGAACCCCTCGAACGCTCCTCCCCTAGAAGGGCGCGCGGTCTCCCCCGGCAGGCTGGCTGGGGGGTTGCCCTCAGGCTGGGCCTGAGAGGCGTGGCCAGCCTAGGGGGGAGGGGCGGATGCGAGATAGACCTACGGAAAGAACAGAGACAGCGGGAGACTCGCATTGAGACTGACAGGGCGTGGGCTGCAAAGCGGTGCCCCCATCCCCAGCTATTTTTAGCCCCTGTGAATCCCCCTCTAAGCCCGGAGGGGACCTCGCCCCTCCTGCTGCCGGGGACCCCGCCCACTGGGGCGACCTGTGACGCCAGTGACTTGGCAGACCCGGGTCTTCTGTGGGCCTGCCAGTGCCGTGACTTGGTTTCCCCAGGAGCCCAGCGAGGCTGGGCCGCTCTGCTCCGCCTGCTACTCAGCCTGGACCAGCAGTCTCAAATCCGCTCAGCTCTGGCTCCTGGACAGCGCGGCAACTCGAACACGTTCCAGTACTTCATCATCGCCAGGCAAACACAAGGCAGCCAGGTTAGGGGCAGGGCCTGAGAGGGGGCAGGTGGTGCCGCGGTGTTTCCTGTGGTCATCTGCCCTTCAGTGGATATGTCGCAGGTGCTGGGTGTCCTGGGGCATTGGTGAGACCTGGTCTGTGCCTAGAATGTGGTGTTGTACTTCGGTGGCCTGCCCTGGGCCATGTGTGGCCATGTCCCAGTGTGGCTGAGAATGGGTTTGTGTGTGGGTTTCCCTGGGTCTATGCAGAGCCACTCAAGAGTTCTGTGTGGTGTTACAGGGAGGGTGCCAAGGGCCTGGGTGTGGCTGAGAGCCAGGGGGGTGTGTGTGTGTGTGCAGGTTCATGCACAATGATGGGTCAGTGGGATCACTGTAACTGTTGTGTCCATTATTAACCACTGGCCATGGCCTGGGTTCAGTCCCCTCATCTCACACTCACCTTCTCCTTTGGCCCCCCGGACAGCCCTGGGTGGAAGAGCACTGTGAGGACACCCATTGAACAGATAAGGAAACTGAGGCTCAGACTGAGGGGGACCACATAAGTCGGGGCTGAGGTTCAGCTCCAACATAGTCAGGCTGACTGTGGAGCCCCCACTCTGCACCCTCTTGGGTGGGGGCCCAGTTAGTGTCACAAACAGGAAAAGTTGCCGGAAACTGAGCATTGTGGTGAGGGGAGGTGGCAGCGGGCCTGGGAACTTGAACTGAGAACAGCCATATGTGTGCACGCGCACACCTGTGGCCACATGGGTGTAAAGAGGGTCCCCACGGGTGTGTGAGAGTGCATTCAGTCTGGGCTGGGACTAAATGATGCAGGGACTGCCCTGGGCTCTGTGCTTTCATGCCAAAGGGTGCCGTCATCACGCTCCTGGACTGTCCTGCAGTTAGAGGACAGGAAATATGGGAAACCGACCAAGGGGAGGGCCGGCCCAAGTCACGCACAGCATCAGGGCCCCTGCCTGGCTGCCTCGTGCACCTGGCCAGGAGATGTGCTGTGAGCACAGCCAGGAGCCGGAAGGGCACACCAGGCAGGGGGCACAGCTGAGGCAAAGTCTCCACTGCAGGAGCAAGTCAGGCCTGGGAAGACCAGCCGGAATGCCAGCAGGCGAGTCTGTGCCCTTGTCTTTCCCATTTCACAGAGGGGGAAAACTGAGGCTCAGCAAGGTTGAGTCCCCAGCGTGGCAGTGAACAGGGACTCCAGTTCAAGCTTGTCTGAGGTCAGCATCACCCCTACAGGAGGCTGAATGGGCTCAGGAGGTGGGGACAGGCAGGCCAGGCGGGGCAGGGGGTTGACTGCTGAGTGGAAGAGGGACTTGATGAGAGATGGGTGACTTACTGGAAGGAGAGGAGCAAAGTGGGGCAATGATCGATGATCAGTCAGAGGAGGGGCCTGGCACTGGAGAACCAAAGAATCGCATTTCCTGAGGGGGAGCCCTGCCAGTGGCAGTGCCCAGGACCCTGGAAAAGTGGTGGTTGGAACGACCACCCCCAGCCTCACTGAGGTAAGCTGGGGGGAAAGCAGTTGTCCAGCCTCCAGTAAGGAACCAGTTGATGAGACAGATTTCTGGAACCAGCCAAACTCCCATCAAAGTTCTGGATCCTCAGTTCCTTGGAATTCTAAACTCTGGAGGCCTTCCAGTTTCCAGAATTGGGAATTCATTCCAATTCCAGAACCTTGGACATTAAAATTCCATACCTCCCCACTCTCAGACATGGAATCCTGGGTTTGTCCAGCAAATCTGGGTTGGGAACCTGGAATCCATGCCTTCCAGGCATGTCACAGAGACAGAGATGGATTCCCCCCAGGGTGACACAGAAGTGCAGGGTCGGAGCCCTGCCAGCCCTCCCAGCCAATGTCAAGGGAAGGAAGGCCTTGTCAGGTGCCCTTACTGGCCCATTTGCCTGGGGAACTTGAGCTAGCAGCTATCACCTGAACCCATCCGTGGTGGTGGTTGGCGGGGTGGGGGTGGGACTGGAAACCACAGGTTGTAGCCAGAGGGAGTCATGCCAATTTCCAGCCTCCCCCAGGCCACGGGCTCTTGGGTCACAGGTTTGTTCCCAGACATGGCAGGGTGGTGAGGTAGTCTCAGGGGTATGTGTTCCCGGGTAAGTGAGTGATACGGGAGCTCCCACAGGAGGATGGGGACAAAGGGACCATGAGACCCAAGGGAGGCTGGAGGTCACTCCAGGCAGAGGCCAGGGCAGTGGCTGTAGGCGCAGCCCAAGTTCCCGGGAATGTTCAGAAATGGCACATACCAACTCTCGAGGGAGGGAACACCCTGTCCCAGGAGAAATTCAAGTGTAGCAAAATCTGAGATGGCAAAGAGCACACCCCTGGCCCAGAGTGGAGGGCTAAGGTCACCAGGCACTTGGAAAGCACCCCTTCTGCCCACCCCACCTTCCTAGGCCTCAGTTTTCCCACTCTAAACCCCGCTCCCACCAAAGTGGTGGTGGCTTTTGGCCCTCAGCCTGGAAGGGAAACTCAGGGCAGCTGTCAGGAGCTGGATAATTTATGAGACTAGATAAGGAGCAGTGGTGGAGCTGAGGGCCAGGCCAAGGCGCCAATTATGGAGATGGGGAGTGAGGGCTGGCAGCCACCCACTAGGCACAGTTGCACAAATTGAGCACATACAATGTGCTAAGCCCTGTACTGGGATGAACACTTTCCCACCATGATCCCCATTTTACAGGAAGGGAAACTGAGGCTCAGAGTGGGTATGTGAGGAGTCCAAGGTAGTGAGAGGGTACGTGGCAAAGCCAGGATTCAAATCTGGTCCAACCAACTTTTTTAGAAAATTCTATCCTGCAGAGAAAATTCCAGTGATTGTGAACCTCTACACCCACCTGGAACCAGCCTCCATCTATCTGATGGACAGACTTTTGAATCACTTTCATACATTTATATGTAATGAGGCCAGAGTTTAAATCTCATATCCGCTCCAGCCAGGCAGTAGGACCCTGGACAACTTAAGTAACCTCTCTGTGCCTTAGTTTGCCCCCTCTGCAAGAGGCATATCATCATGGGATCTTTATGACAGGCCTGGGTAGACTTTTTCTGGGCAAGGGCTACTTTTCCAAGTGTTGCAGTCTTCTAGTTATTTATCTTATTATTTAGGCAGCCACCCCAAAATTGCTCAGAAGTCCACTGGTGGACCACAGTTGACATCTTGCCCAGCCCTGCTTTTTGAGATCTAACTTCTGGCTCCTCCATCCCTTCCACAGTCTTGCCTCCCCAGCTTTGTCCACTCTGATCCTTCTGTTGGATATACCCTCACTGCCACACAAGGATGACTTGTAGTGTGTGCCCAAGGCTGTAGGCTGGGAACCCAAGTGTTAGCCCCAGCACTGTGGGTGTCCTTATGTCCTCCCTAGTGTGTCCTTCTTGGGGTCTGGGAGCTGTTGTTTTAATGGTCTCATTTTATTGCTATTTGATGTCTGCACATCTGGCTGATTTGTCCACATTTGTGTCATCCAGGCCCAGATGTCTCTCCAGTTTTCTCCCACAGCCCCACATGGGCAAACGGGTTCCTCCCACTGCCAATTACCTGTCCCTGGGGAACCTGAGCTGATTTTTGTTCCCACAATGGAACTAAATTTCTGGGTTTATTTCTTACTGTAAAAGCAATGCCACAAAAATGGTGGTGGGGGAAGAATTCACATAATTTTAACATGTGTGAGAATCTCCCTAAAACACCAGTGGGTAGGGCCTCGTCCTCATGCATTCACGAGAAGTTGTGACCCACAGGCTGACCTAAGGGCCGACACGAAGGGCAGCAACCTCTGGCCAACAGCCAGGTGCCCTCCCGACACTGAACGCATCCTGTCTTACAGCAGCTGAAATCTGTCCTGGATGCTGCAGTCTGCCAAGGGGTTGGTTAGATGGCAGACCAGCCTGCAAACAGAAGCCCAGGGAGAAGAAATTGCTTGGCTGGGGTCACAGAGTAGGCACCAGGGCTGGAGTTCAAACCCAGGGCTTCTCGACCTATCTCTGCAACCCAGCAGATACTAACTGGTGTCCTCCAGGGGTCCCAGAGGGGACAGCTCTGGTCCTTACCCTTGAGAGAGTCACTGAGCCTAGGGCAGGACAGAGCTGGAGGTAGTAGTGATAGTAAAACTTATGAATGCAGAGTAAGTCAAAAAAAGCTTCCTTAAAAAGGGGATATTTGAGTTGGGACAGTAAAGGTTGTATAGGAGTTCACCAGGCCCACTCACATTAAAATGCAGGACGAATCACCAGCAAATTTTTTCTCCACTCTCACCAGGTGTACCTGAGCCAGTGTTAGCCCACTCCAACTACAGCCTCAGCCCAATGGGGTGGTGAGCCTGCCCACTCCGGTCCAGCGCCATGTGGCCCAATGGCAGCTCTCTGGGGCCCTGTTTCCGGCCAATGAACATTACAATGGAGGAGCGGCATCTGATTGCCTCTCCCTGGTTTGCTGCCTCCTTTTGCCTGGTGGGCCTGGCCTCCAACCTGCTGGCCCTGAGTGTGCTGGCAGGTGCAAGGCAGGGAAGCTCAAACACACGCTCTTCCTTCCTCACCTTCCTCTGTGGCCTGGTCCTCACCGACTTCATGGGGCTGCTGATCACCGGTGCCATCGTGGTGTCCCAGCACGCCATCCTCTTTGACTGGCACGCCGTGGACCCCAGCTGCCGCCTCTGCCGCTTCTTTGGTGTCGTCATGGTCTTCTTCGGCCTGTGCCCATTGCTGCTGGGGGTCGCCATGGCCTCAGAACGCTACCTCGGCATCACGCGGCCCTTCTCGCGCCCAGCAGCCTCCTCACAGCGCCGCGCCTGGGCCACTGTGGGGCTGGTGTGGGCTGCCGCGCTGGCACTGGGCCTGCTGCCTCTGCTGGGTGTGGGCCGCTACACTGTGCAGTACCCGGGCTCCTGGTGCTTCCTCACACTGGGTCCTGAGACCGGGGACATGGCCTTTGGCTTGCTGTTCTCACTCCTCGGCAGCTTCTCGGTGGGGCTGTCCTTCGTGCTCAACACCATCAGCGTGGCCACTCTGTGCCACGTCTACCATGGGCAGGAGGCCGCCCAGCAGCGCCCACGGGACTGCGAGATTGAAATGATGGCTCAGCTCACGGGCATCATGGTGGTGGCCAGCGTCTGCTGGATGCCCCTGCTGGTGAGTGGCAGGTACCAGGTCTGCCCAAGGCTCCTGCCACCCTGTGTGTTGGGGCTTCATTTCATCCAGAATGGACTTAAATCCTCAGGTCTCATTCACCTGAGAAAATGTGGGCATGCACCCCGTTGTTCAAGTGTCCTTCCTTGAGGAGCTCCTAAGCAAGACACAGATAACCCTAAAAGTGGAGGCAAGCCTTGGGTCTGTCTTGTCCACATCAGTGTCCCCAGCCTTGCCCAGCACACAGTGGCGCCCAGGAAACCGTTTATCACATTCCCTTCAGATAACTCAATATATGCGTATTTCGCGTTCCTTTGTTAGAACCCGGATGACGCATATATGAGTTTTTAGATTTCCCACAATTCTGTCTTAAAATAAATGGATAAAACACTATAAATGGTTCAGTTTCTCTTCAGGGATATCATAGCAGATACTTCAGGCAGAAATATGATTGAATTTAAAACTTCCTGTCTTACTCCACAGGAACTGTGTATATGAAGGCTGTCCAGAAAATAGTCCAGCCAGAAATGCCTCTATTTTTCATATTACATGGCTGGATATTTTCCAGACAGCCCTCGTATATTAGAGCAGTAGATGTGAGTCTGATGCTTGGGCTTTGGTCCATAATATAAGCAAAGACATCAGATAACTCTGGTTATCAGGTTGATGAAAACTAATGTGCTATATGACCTTCCACTATGCACCTCTATGGGTTTCATTTATTTACAGTGTCATAAACTGAGTGACAAAAGTTGTTCAATCAACCCAGCATCTGCCAGACAATAGTCAAGATTTTTAGTATCTTCTTAGCCTCAGCAAATTTGATTATGAGATACGTTGTGAATATTATATATTAGTTTTTGTCTAATATTTATGCAAATTTTACTAAATGGTGGACTATATATAGTGACTGAAATAATAGTGGATATATGTAATATTTTTTGTGTGAAACTATGGAAAAACAATATAATTTATAAGTGACAACATTCTTGGGAAACTTATGAAGACATTAAAGAAAACTGGAATTGTAAGTAAACTTTATTTTGTCATAAAATGAAATTTAAAAATTTATAACTTATCATATATATGTTCAGTAAAATGATACTTTAAAGTGTCAAATCATTAACTTTATACAATCACAAGTTTTGACCCCTGGCTAACCGCTCTGGCTCTCTGCAGGTCTTCATTGCCCAGACGGTGCTGCGGAGCCCGCCAGCCATGAGCCCAACTGGGCAGCTGTCCCGAACCACGGAGCGACAACTGCTCATCTACCTGCGCGTGGCCACCTGGAACCAGATTCTGGACCCATGGGTGTACATCCTGTTCCGCCGGGCTGTGATCCGGCGACTCCACCCTCGCCTCAGCACCCAGACCCGGTCACTCTCCCTGCAACCCCAGCTCACCCGGAGGCACACCGTGGTATAGGGGCAGAGGTGGACATTGGTGTGGCTCTGGAAGGACAGCTGAACAGAGCACCCTGCCATTGTGTCCCCATGCAACCTCTGTTCTCCATGATGGTCACATCCGCCCATTCTGAATTCCAGGAGCTGGGAGTGCAGGATGCACAGAGTTTGAGTGACAGGATTGTAAGCAGTCTTCCCTCAGCCCTGGGGATCCCCCCCACCCTGCAGCTCTTCCCTAATCATCCTTTCCAAAGCCTCTGTCCTCTCTCAGCCCCCTCCCAACCCCAGGAAAGCTGAGTGGCAGTGTAGGGAGGGTGTCTGGTGGCAATTAGACTTGTTAGCCTCCCTTCCATAAGTCCTCAGGAAATGGGGGATTCTGACCCCTCAATGTGATCTACTCTCTGCCAAACAGTTGATCCCCTTTGACACCCCAACCTGAGAAGACTGTCTAGAAAAGACTGATGGTGAATGGGCAGGACACACCCTCTCTTGCCAAAATATATTGATATCTCCACCTGGTTTTACTTTCCTTTGGGTCTGGGAGTCAGTCCGCCATTGAGGTTTTTTTTTGTTTTGTTGGGTTTTTTTGGTGTTGGTTTTTTTTTGTTTTTTGTTTTTTTTGTTTTTTTTTTTTTGCTTTTTTGGTATGTGGGTAGCTCCCTGGCTGGGAATCGAACCCAGGCCGCAGTGCTGACAGCACCAGCGCTGAGGCCGAAGCCTTAAGCCCTTAAGCCATTAAGCCGTCATTGAGGTTTAATGCACGAAAATTGCCATCCAACAGTGTGGCAACCGAGAGCTGGATGGGGCGGTGGAGGGTGGGGAAGGGCAGAGAAGATGAGGCTGGATCTGGCTCCTCTCTCCACCCCCTTTATTGAGTCTTTACTAAGCACTTTACAGGTTGGATCTCCTGGAATCCCCCTACAGCCCCTACAGAGGACTCTGGTATTAAACCCAGATGAAGAAAAGAGGGAGAGACACACACAAGACTGTGGAGTGACGCCAGCTGAGTCCACCCCAGACAGAGCCACTGCCTCATCAGCTCATTAGCCATTTATCCACTCAATATTAAGACTCCCCATGCCTTGAACAAACAGCACCTGGCCCATACTTGGTGCTCAATAAAGATCAGTTGAATGGACGAATGACTAGTTTTCGAGGAGCGCCATGTGTGTGCACGTACATGACCACATGCACACTGAGCACTTATAAAACCCCTGGCACACTGTAGGTGCTCAAGAAGCAGCCAGTGTTGTCACAGTTCCCCAGGCCCTCATGCCTTCCCCTTCCTCTGCTCCCCTCCAAACTCCCTTGAAAATAACACACCTGGATGCAGGGGTGGGAGGTGCCTTTATTCCCCATGAGCCCTCAAGGTACATGAAGAACAAGCCATCCCCTGACCCCCTCCTTTCCCCTCAGCGGACCTGGGATCTGCTTACACCTCCCAGAGCCAGGCCCAGTGAAACCAAAGCCCCTGTTTCCACTCTCCCTCCCCCTACCTGTGGGGGAATAAGGTCACCTGCGGCTTCTGGGGGATTCAGGCTGGGAGGGAGAGGGAATGGGATCCACAGGGGGCAAAACTATGTCACCCCCAAGCTACAGCCCCCCGTGGTGCGAGAGGGGCTTTGACCCTCGTGGAGCAGTTCCTGACTCCCTGAGCAGGGGAGAGGGGACAGGCCCCTGAGCTGGGGTTTCCGGGGGCTGGGACCGCAGGAGAGCCACCCTGGAGGCAGAACTAGGAATGACAGATGTGGATTTATGGGGTCCTATCTGGGGCTTGGGGGAAAGGGCTGGTTTCTGAGGAGTGGAAGGGGCCTGTGTCTGTGGGGCCAGGCGGGAAGTGGGTGGGCTTCGGCCCAGGCCAGCGTTGGCCTGGCTTCCACGTACCAGATCATGGGGCTGGGGCTGGGGCTGAGCCACTTTGCTAAGAACTGGAGTTAGGGCTCTGGGTGGTGGGCCTGGGGGCTGAGGTTGGGCTTGGGGAGTGGGATCAGGCTGGGTTCTAGGGTCAAGGCCAGGGGTCTGTGGGTAAAGCCCATTTCTAAAGCTGAGCTGGATTCTTGAGCTGGTCTGGGTTCTGGAGCTACATTGGGTTTCAGAAACAGGCTGTGTTTTGGAACTACCATGGACTCCAGAGCTGGGCTGAATTCCTGAACTGGTCTGGATTTCAGAGCCGGACTGGGTCTCAGAGCTGAGCTGGGCTCCAGAGCTGGGCTGAATTCTTGAACTGGTCTGGATTTCAGAGCCAGACTGGGTCTCAGAACTGAGCTGGGCTCCAGAGCTGGGCTGAATTCTTGATCTGGTCTGGATTTCAGAGCCGGACTGGGTCTCAGAGCTGAGCTGGGCTCCAGAGCTGAGATGGGATTCGGAGCTGAACTTGGTTCCAAAACTAGTCTGGGTTCTGGAACTGGTTTGGGTTCTAGAAGCAGGCTGGGTTCTAGAACTGAGGTGGGTTCCAGAGCCAGACTGCATTCTTGAACTGGTTTGGTTCCCAGGACTAGGCTGGGTCTCAGAGCTGAACTGAATCCTGGTACTAAATTGGGTTCTGGAGCTGGGCTGGGCTCCAGAGCTGCGTTGAATTCTTGCAATGGTCTGGATCCCAGAGCTGGGCTGGGTCTCAGAGCCAAGCTGGGTTCCAGGACTGGTCTCGGTTCTGAAGTTGGGTTGGGTTCCAGAAACAGGCTGGGTTCTAGAACTAAGGTGGTTTCCAGAGCTGGGCTGTATTCTTGAACTGGTCTGGGTTTCAGAATTGAGCTGAGTCTCAGAGCTGAACTGAATCCTGGAGCTGGGCTGGGCTCTAGAGGCAAGTTGAGTTCCAGAGTTGGTCTGCTTCCCAAAGTCTGTCCCAATACCAGAGCTGCCTTGGACTCTGGCCTGGAGCTGGTATCTAGAACGTGGCAGGGTTTCCGAGGTGAGCTGAGCCCCAGTAGGTGGCTGAGCTGTGCTGGGCTGGGTTGTGAAACTGGGCCTGCTCTTGGAGTGAGACAGCATTGTAGGGCTTCGGTCTATTGCTGCATGGGTCTGGATCCCAGGACTAGATTGGATTGCAGAGTTTAGCTGGATTCTGGAACTCACCTGGGTCTCAGCAACTGACTGTGTTTTGGAGTTGGGTGAGATTTCAGAGCCAGTCTGTGTTCCAGAACTGAGCTGAATTCTAGGGCTGGGTGGGGCGCCTGAGCTGGACTGAGCTCTGGAAATTGGCTGGGCCTTGAAGTTGGTCTGAGTCTCAGAATTGAATGGCATTCTAGAGCTGGTCTGTGTAGTGCAGTGAGAGCTCAGCTCGGGGTTGAGCTGAGCTCTGGAGGTAGGCCTTGCCTCAGAGATGGGTGGGGGTCCAGAGCTCATCTGGATTCTGGAGATGGGCCTGGTAGTAGCAGGAGGCCGGGATCTAGATCTGGGCTCGGTCTCTGAGCTGGACTCATCACTGGTGCTGGACTGGGTCCCAGAATGGGAGTGGGTACTTGAGTGGAAATGGGTTTTAGAGTAGGGTTGGGGTCTGGATCTGGCCTGAGCTGCCACATGGATCTGGGTTCCTGAGCCAGTCTGGGTTCGTAAATAGGGCTGCATTTGGGAGCTATCCTTGAATCCTGAGCTGGGTTGCTTCTTGAGTATCACCTGGGTTTCACAACTAAGTGGTGTTCCTGAGCTAGACTGGGTGTCCAGGTATGGCTGTGTCATGGAGTTGTCCTGAGTTCCAGAGCTGGGTGGTGTCTTATGGCAGGGCTTGGTCCAGGGCTGGCTACCAGAACTGGGATTGCTCTCAGAACTGGTCTGGGCCTTAAAACTTGTCTGGGTTCCAGAACTTGACTTGATGCTAGAGGTCGGATTGGTCTCAGAGCTGTCCTGGGTTCTAGAGGAAGGCTGGCTTTTGGAATTGGGCTGGGCTCTGGAGCTGGGTTGTGTCTCAGAACTGGGTTGTGTTCTAGAGATGAATTTAGTCTCAGAGCTGGGCTGGGGTCTAGAACAGGGCTTGATTTCAGAGCTGGGTTTGGTCTCAGAACTGAGCTTCGTTCTAGAACAGGGCTTGGTCTCAGAGCTTATATGGGTTCTAGAGGTGAACTTGATCTCAGAGCTAGCCTGGGTTCTAGAGCTGGGTTGGATCTCAGAACCAGATGCGGTTCTAGAGATGAACTTGGCCTCAGAACTGACTTGAAGTCTAGAGCAGGGCTTGGTCTCAGAGCTGGGCTTGGCCTCAGAACTGGTATAGGTTCTAGAGATGACCTCCATCTCAGAGCTGGCCTGGGCTCTAGAGGGGGCCTGGGTCTCAGATCTGGGCTGGGCTCTGGAGCAGGGCTGGGGAAGGGGACTGGGCTCTGGGCTGGGACTGCGCTCAGCCCCAGGGCAGACTAGCCACAGGCCTCCTTGGCCTCGCCGATGGCGGCCCACACCTCCACCACAAACTCGTCCGGGAAGGCGAACTCGCCCAAGACGGAGTCTAAATGGTGCGCAAACTCCTGAACGCTCACTGTCTTCTTGGACGTCTCCACCATGGTGGATGCTGCCAGAGCAGGAAGGGAAGTGGGTAAGGGTTCTCCTGGGGCCCCAACTTCCCCTTGGGACCCCTATCTCCTCCCCATGGGCTGGCCTCCCCCCAGGGTCCACCCAGCTTACCCTGGCCCCTTACCCAGCTCTGGGTCCCGAATGCCCATGTAACTCTCCAGCAGGTCATCCACCCTCCGAGATGCCTCCTCCTCAAATTCATTGGGCTGTGCGTGTAGGGAGACAAGGCAGAGGGTCAAACCCTCAGACCCTCCAGCCCATCCCCGTCCCAGGCCCCCACCCTGAGTAAGAGCAGGCTGGGACCTTACATGTCAATGCTCTGTATGACCAGTATGGCCCCACCTCATTACGAAGACCCATTATGCAGGTAGATAAACTGAGGCTGGATGAAGGAGAAGGTCTTACTCTTATTCAAGGTCATAGTGACTCAGTGGCAGAGCTCTAGGTACAAGAGTTCCTGAAGACCCCCCCCCACCCCTTCCTTCACTCACCACTTCCTCTACTGTGGCAGCCCCCCCAGAACGGAGCCTCAGGGTCTCCCGCCCGCTGGCCACTTTTGCTTCCATGGGGCATTTGCCGCTCCGGCTCCTCTGGCCAATCATATCTGGAAAGGACAGAGGCGGGGAGGGGCATGTGTTCTGGATGGATATACTCTTTGTAAAAACTGGGAAGCCACCAGCTGAGACTTTCCAGACCTTCTTATCCTTCAACAGCCTCCTTATGTCTATATGTGTATCTTCAGAGACCTCACTTGAAATCCTTTCTTACCCCAAATCTGCCTCCTCATCTTAAAATGATTCTCTAGAGGGGGCTTTTTAAGACCTTCCTGTGGCTAGAGGGTTGACCTAGGAAAGTCCCTGCTCTAGGATGAGCTCTTCCTAACTTTTAGGAATGGCCTTCATTCCTAAAGTGTCCATTGCCATGAAACAGCAGATCTCCAGAATCCTGTCCTACTCTCCTTGGAAACTTCCTCCAGATGTACCAGGACATTTCTAGAACCTCTTGTTCTAGAACAGTGCTGCTCAAAGGGTCAGTGCATGATGAGAGAAGAAGGCCGTACCAGAATGGAAATGAACATACAGCTTCCTTTCTTGAGAAAGTCTAACCATAAAAACAGTCTGCTGAACTGACCAGGACGGTCACCATTCTAGAGCGCGATTCTCAACCTGGTGCTGGCAGGAGCATGATTTTATCTTCTGGTGGACACTGACAATAACTGGAGACATGTTTGGTTGTCACAACTTAGGGGAGCCAGTGGCATCTGCGGGATCAAAGCCAGAGGGCTGCTCCATGCCCTGCAGTGCCCAGGATGGCCCCCACCACAGAGTGATCCAACCCCAATGTCACTAGTGCTGGCGCTGAGAAGTCCGCTTCTTGGGCGAGCTCCCATCTCACCCACGGGCCAACTGCAGACTTCTCTTTGAAAAGCACCATTCTAGAACTCACTCTAACCTCAAAGCAGTCTTTTAAAGGCTCCTGGCCAGGTGACAAAATAGATCTGGACACCGTCTCATCCTTTCCTGATCTCCCCAAACTTCTCCCCACCCCCAGACGATAACAATGTAGAAACTACTTACCTGCTTCTAACAGGGCCAGAAGCTCCCTGTCATGTCCTGAGAGGCATCTAGAACCTTTCATTCTGTCCCATCTCCCTACCCTCCATGTTCTGGGCACCCAGAGAACCCACTCCCGGACAAGGTCCCCCCACCCGCCACCCCCCAGGGCCCCAGATGGCCCTCACCGAAGGCTCTCTTGGGCTGCACCAGGCGTAGGGTGAAGGGCTGGGACTTAGGCAGCTCACGGAGCATCTTGGCGACTTCGTAGTGGCGGCAGCCAACGATGGAGTGGTCATTGATGGCCTCGATGCTATCACCTACGCACACAGCCTCAATCCTGTTGATGATGCTGCCCTCCTTGATCCTCTGAAGGGACCCAGAGGGAGTCACTTGAGGGATCACCTCCCCAGGTCCCCAGAGCCCACTTATACCAGAGAGAGTCAGTGGCTTGCCCCAGGTCATGAAGCACTCGGGAAGCCACCCCACCCCCATGGGCACCTTGATGAAGGCGTAGCCGGCCCCGTTGTCCGTGATGGTCAGCCCCAGGGCGTCCTCCGTCTTAGTGACTTCCACCTCCTTGGTCTCGCCACGCACATGCGCAAAGATAAAGTCCTCCAACCCTATCTGGCCACCCAGGAGCTTTTGCATGTCCACTTTGTGACTGTTCAGGGTGCAGAATAAGATCTGTCCCGAGGGGAGGGGGAGCCCGGAATCAATGACAGCGTTCATCCCCTACTGTCTGCGCAGAACCCCTGGCAGATGGGCTGAGGGGCTTGATAGGGAAACAAAGGCACAAAGAGGCATGAAACTGGTCCCTTCTTCTGGCCATCAGGATCCCAGCCCATGGGACCCCTCAGAAAGGGATGAGTAGAGAAAGAGACTGGGACCTCTGGAATGGGGAGCAGGGTGAAGAGTCTTCTGGCTGGAAGAGACGCCTTCTCCCACTCCACAGGCTTCCAATTTTAACCCTTTGGTGCCCTCACCCCCAAAACATCTTTATTCAAGCCTATCGATGTATCTGCTGCCGCCCCCTGGGGGCTGCGAGGCGCACCGCTCTGCAGCCCGGCCCCTGACCCCGGGCGCCTCCGACAACCTCTCCACTGGATCGGGGTGGGGTGGGGTGGGGTGGGGTGGGGTGGGGTGGCGGCTTTCTGGAAACCCAGGCCCCAGCTGCGCGGAGGAACTCCAGAGGCGTTTCCTAGAGGGCTGGAATTCACCCTAGCGAGGGGGATGGAGTGGGTTCCCGACAATCTATGGACTCACTAAACCTAAGACCTTCTCATCTTTTGTGCAGGGGGTGTCCCCAGGGTATGGGCACCTCTGGATCTGAGAAGCGCGTCTCTGAGATCTGGAGATTGGGTCCTCTCCATTCGTCGATGGGGCGTTCCCCAAGGCCCCCAGTTCAGGGGTTCAAGCTCCACCCCTATCCCCAGTCAGCCCAGCGTGTCTCGGGCATGGGGTTCCGGGGCCCTTACCTCGGTGGGTGCAATCCCGAAGGCCTCGGCAATCTTGGCGTAGAGCTCGCGGACGTTGGTAAACCCCTCGATCTTGCCCGTGGGGCTGCCATGCGCCAGCTGCGTGCGGAAGACGAGGCGCGGGCGGGCGCGGGCTGCGGCCGGGGGATCAGAGGGCGAGGGCGGGGGCGCAGGCGGGCGCGGGGCCTCGGCCCCCCGGGCCTCGCGAGCAGCTGCGCTCTCCATGGCCAGAGGAGCTCGGCCACCAGGGCCACCGCCGCCACCGGATCCGCCGCTTCCTGCAGCCTCCCCTCCCCCGGCCCAGGGCGCAACAGCCGAACCGCCTGTGTAAGGGGATCCGGGAATCCGAGCCGCCGGGGAAGGCGACACCACGAGGTGCAGGGGGTGGGTGGGGGCCGGGGCCCAGGTGTTCTAGCCCTGCCAGGGCCAGCTGCGTGCTCCCCAGGGACGCCCAGCGGTCTGCTGGGGCCTGAGCTGCGGCCCAAACCACACGATCACTCTGCAAGGTGCACTCATTTAATCCTTGCCCAAGGAGGTGGGAGAAGGGTTACTCTAGTATATCCGAAACTACATCCTGTCCCATCTCTGCCCACAGCCCTCCAGCACTCCCATCTCTCTCAGGATAAAACCCCAAATCCTCCCTGTGGCCCACAAAGCTTGCATGACCTCCCCTGTCCCATTCCTGCCCTTACCTCTTCACTCTTTCCCCCTCACTCACTCTGCTCCAGCAACACAGGGACTCCTCCTCTCCTCCAACATGCCAGGCATGGTCCTGCCCCAGGGCCTTTGTAGGTGCTGTGCTCTCTGCCTGAAACACCTCCCAGATCTCCACATGGTTCCTTCCCTCACTTCCCTCAGCTCTTTGCTTAAATGTTACCTCCTCTCACCACCTCCAAACTTTCTTCCCAGCTTTCTTTTTCTCCCTAGCATTGAGCACCACCTGACATATCAGCTACATTTGACTTGTGTCTTGTCTCCTCAACTGAAATGTCAGCTCTAAGAGGGCAGGGGTTCTGGTCTCTTGCTCCCCTGCTGTATCCTGTTGCCCAGTGCCTGGCACACAGTGGGTGCTCAGGCCATCTTTGGTGAGGGAATGAATGCACCCCCAGGTTACAAATGAAGAAGGAGGCTCTGGCACCAACTGGTGTCTTTAAGAATCCCTTGGGAATACAACAGTACACATCAGGAATTTTGGCTCTGTAAACAACAGTGTAATGCCATACAGCAGCATAAAAGAGGGGGCTCCCACCTTGAAAGAATCTCGGAAACCAGACACTGAAGGAAAAAGGCAAGTTGCAGAGGGATTTGGATGATGTTAAGAAAATTTATGTAAAGTTAAAGCCCTGCAAAACGCGACACACACTACAACATAAAAACCTTTGAACACACGGTGCTTACTGAGAGAAGCCAGACATACACGGCCACACAGTGTGTGATTCCATGTATGTGACATGTCCAGAACAGGCACATCCACAGACAGGAAGTGCGTTTGTGGAGAGTGGAATGAGGGATAACTGCTAAGGGGGCCAAAGCTTTTGGGGGTAGTGGTGGTGGTGGTGGTGATGGAATGTTCTGGAATTAGATTGTGCCAATGGGTGCACAACTTGGTGACTACACTAGAAACCATAGAACTGTATACTTTAAAACCTTTTAAAAACTAAACTAAAAAATCAAAATTACCAAAATAGTATTCTTTTAGCAATACCTACTCGCATGCTAAAAGTATGTAAAGACCTGCCTAGGAATAATAAACTTCAAATTTGGGATGGGGATACCTGTGCAAGGGAGGGGGCGGGACTGGAGAGTTCACACTTGGGAGAGGGTGGCGATGACAATGTCCAGTTACATCAGTATTCTAGTGCTGTCATAACAAAATATTAGGTTGGTGTAAATGTAATTGTGGTTTTTGCATTGTTGAAATTTGCCATTTGATATTGGAATACATTCTTAAATAAATGTGGTTGTTATACATCTTTTTTTTTTTTTTTTTTTTGCTTTTTGGTATGTGGGTAGCTCCCTGACTGGGAATGGAACCCAGGCCGCAGCGCTGACAGCGCCAACGCCGAAGCCTTGAGCCACTACACCATCAGGGAACTCCCTATACATCATTTTAATGTGCATTTCTAGCTTTATTTTTTTTGCTAATGATTTATTATTTGCTGTTTATTTTGTATTTATTTTAGACTATGGAAATGGTGTTAGAGACAAAGCAAATTTGAGCGATTTTCTTATTCGAGTTCAAAATGCGTCGTAAAGCAGCAGAGACAACTTGCAATATCAACAACGCATTTGGCCCAGGAACTGCTAATGAATATACAGTGCAGAGGTGGTTCAAGATTTGCAAAGGAGGGAGTTCCCTGATGGTGTAGTGGCTTGAGGCTTTGGCGCTGGTGCTGTCAGCGCTGCAGCCTGGGTTCGATTCCCGGATGGGGAACTACCCACATACCAAAAAAACAAAAACAAAAACAAACAAACAAACAAACAAAAGATTTGCAAAGGAGACAAGAGCCTTGAAGATGAGGAGCATAGTGGCCTGCCATCGGAAGTTGACCAATTGAGAGCAGTCATCAAAGCCAATCCTCTTAAAACTACACGAGAAGTTGCTGAAGAACTCAACGTCGACCATTCTACGGACATTCAGCACTTGAAGCAAATTGGAAAGGTGAAAAGGCTCAATAAGTGGGTGTCTCATGAGCTGACCAGAAATTTTAAAAACCCCATTTTGAAGGGTCGTCTTCTCTTATTCTGTGCAACAAAAACAAACCATTTCTCGATTAGATAGTTATGTGCAACAAAAAGTGGATTTTATATGACAATTGGTGCTGACCAGCTCAGTGGTTGGACTCAGAAGCTCCAAAGCACTTCCCAAAGCCAAACTTATACCCAAAGAAGATCATGGTCAGTTTGGTGGTCTGAGCCATGATAGCTTTCTGAATCCTGGTGAAACCATTACATCTGAGAAGTATGCTCAGCAAATCGATGAGATGCACCAAAAACTGCAATGCCTGCAGAAAGGGCCCAATTCCTGTCCACCACAAAACCGCACATCACATAACCAACACTTCAAAGGTTGAATGAGCTGGGCTATGAAGTTTTGCCTCATCTGCCAACCAACCACCACTTCTTAAAGCATCTTGACAAATTTTGCAGGGTAACCACTTCCACAACCAGCAGGATGCAGCAGAAAATGCTTTCAAAGAGTTTGTCAAATCTCAAAGCACAGATTTTTATGCTACAGGAATAAACAAACTTGTTTCCTGTTGGCAAAAATGTGTTGATTGTAATGGTTCCATTTTTATTTGTCCACTTTCTTGGGGGGGTAGCTCCCTGGCTGGGAATTGAACCCAGGCCATAGCATTGAGAGTGCTGAAGCCTTAGCCACTGCACCACCAGGGAACTCCCTCCATTTTTATTAATGAACAAGTGTTTGAGCCTACTTATAATGATTTAAAATACAGCATGAAACCGCAATTACCTTTGTACCAACCTAATATCAGAAACTGAATGGCTCAAAACAAGATTTATTTGCTCACAGTTCTAGAGGCCAGAAGTCCAAAATCATCAGGTTGTCAGCAAGACCACGCTCCGAGACCCTAGGTAGGATCTACCCTTGCCTCTTCTAGTTTCTGATGGTAACCAGCCATCCTTGGTGTTCCTTGGCAGCTGGCATTACTCCAATGTCTGCCTTTGTCATCGCATAGCTGTCGCCTGTGTGTTTGTGTCCAAATCATCTTCTTATAAGGACACCAAGTCACATTGCATTAGGAGCCACCCTACTCCAGGATGACCTCATCTTAACTCATTATATTTGCAATGACCCTATTTCCAAATAAGGTCCCATTTTGAAGTTCCGGGGGGACTTCAACATTTATCTTTTGAGGGGACATAATTCAACCTGTTACGTGAGTGTTGGTGAAATTATTCTCTAAAAGTGTTAGGATATCTTAAGGATTCCATTAAACTCAGAAGTGTCTGAGCTTTTACAATTAAATAAGCATAGAATTACAGCAATTCCACTCCTGGGGATGGACCCAAGAGCATTAAAAACAGGTGTTCAAATGAAAACCTATACACTCACTTTCACAGCAGCATGATTCACAATGTCTAAGGGGTGGAAAAAATCCAAATTCCCATCAACGAATGAATGGATAAACACAACACGATCCATTCACACACTGGAGTATTATGCAGCCATGAAAAAGAGTGAGGCACTGACACTCACCACAGTGTGGATGGATCTTGAACACACGGTACTCAGTGAGAGAAGCCAGACACACAAGGTCACCCAGTGTGTGATTCCATTTATGTGAAATGTCCAGAACAGGCATATCCACAGAAACAGGAATTGGATCTATGGTTGTCAGGGTTGGGGGAGGGCAGACCTGGGACCCCAGCAGGGGCATCTTGGGGCCCTTGAGCATATCTTCTGGACCATCCCCCCACAAAAAAACCACACAGCGTGAAATTCAAATTCTACTCTTTTTAATTTAAAAAATCGAATTAAGCAGTGGCAACTGGGCCACCTCCTTAAGTATCCCTCAGCTGGACGAGGGCAGGGGGGTCAGTACCAGCCCCCCCATCCTGGGGTGCAGGAATTGAGGGTGACAGAGGGCCCTGCCCAAGTGTGAGAGTGTCCCGCAGAGTGCCTGCCTGTGTGGGGCACTTGTAGTCAGCACCTTTAGGGAATACCTCCCAGTGTGTCAGGTGTGGGTTTTCTCTATCCTGGGGTGGGTGTTGGAGCACTGGTATAGCCTGTGTCACCCATCCCACACAAGGGTGTGAGCTGCTGTGTTCTGGGTTATGCTGCGCATGTGTGGTGTTTCCATGTCCCTGTAGTGTGATATGCCCTGT